>JAWNMN010001032.1:0-17426 GCA_035044025.1 Drosophila paracracens
CAAGAAAGCATATTGGACCCAATAAATTATATATATCCTTGATTAACAATAACAGCCAAGTTGCATTAGACTTCTCCGCTTGTATTCATCATTTATGTATAATTTGCCACAATTTCTCAATATCTGCTTCAGCTGACACAATATCGATACAAATCGATTACCGATAGCACTAAATGGCAAATTACACGACAGCCTAAGTCTAGGACAATCTGTCTAAGCACATACACAAACATTTGAATTGGATATTAACGACGTTCATATAACGAAAATTACGAATAACATCGCGCCAAAAGTGTGCTGATTTTTTACAGCTTACGGTATTTTTTTCTGAGTGTTAGCTTTTCAATATGTAGAGACTTGGGTTCAGGGTATTTCGTATTTGAGCTCTCTGGACTAAAGCATTCTTGCCTTATCCCACGCGATTCTCACATGAATGCGATTCGAAATTAATCAGTTCATAATTAATTCTATGGTTGACACCCATACGACCACTGTCAACTGTCTGTCACTGTTGACAATCATTTAGAAAAAGAGGGTTTAATATATGTATGAATGTAAATGATTGACACGCGCTGGGCAGATTTTGGCGTCCATGCGTCGTATGCGTGATGAAGTAACCGGATGGGTTTAGGGTAAGCAAATTTGCATACGAACATCTAATAATTCATAGATTTGCATATCAATGACCAGTTTGCACAAAATTGGCGAGAGGAGCACAAATCACTGCTATGCTCGTATAATTAAAATGTCAACATAATTAAATTTATAGCAGTAATAGGATACTGTATTTTGTGTGCTATCTTGACCAACTCGTCGATATAGCAATTTTATGCTATTGGTAAATTGCTTGCAAATGACTTTGGCACTGTGCTTCTCTAACAATGTACATGAAATATTTTATGGTTATTATTTATGTCGGGCTGGAGGCACACAAATCGTTCAACCCAACAGATCCACCCACAAAGTTTTTCGTTCTGCTGTTTATCAATAACAATAAATTTGTGTTTAGTAAACTTTGGCTATGGGTGGAGAGGGTGCAAGGCTTATTAAACGGATATTACTAAAACTGTAAGTCTGATCTGACTGGTATTGTGTTGCATAGCAAGTCGATTTAAGTTTCCATAATTTCATTTCAGATACAGTGGATACTTTGAATTAATTATTGCATGTTCTTATCAATTTTCTTTGAAATCTACATTGCCATTTGTACAGGGAAAATTAAATATTTTAATAACCAAGTTATTGAATAATTTAAAAGTAATTTGCTTTATAATTTGATTGGATGTTAATCGCATTTTATGTTTAGCTGGCCTATTATAATTAAATTAAGCTGAATCAGCTTGAATCGTGAATAATCTCCGCCAACTGAAATGTTTCGAGCAATTAAATATAATAACAAGTAAGAATGCTGTAGTCGAGTGAGATCGACTACGATATACCCAAGTGCACTCTTTTCTTATGGCAGGCACAGGGACTATAGACTAAAGAAAAAACTAAGCCACCGCATCTCATTCTCACACATGCGCTCGCATACTTATACATACAGAAAATGCTTACGGCTGCTGATAGAAATGAGTTCAATATGAGAATCTACTTTCGACTATAACTTGATGAAATTTGGGCAGTGGATCACTAATATGCATATGCATATTGTGTACTAATTAGAAGATTCTGCCTTCAAAATTGTGGCATATATTGCTATCGGAAATCGAAATGTATCGATATTCGAGAAAAGGAGGCAGTTATCGAGTTCCTCGTAGACGAGAACCGATTCCAAGTTTGAAGACTCTAGCTCTTATAGACTATTTATATACATATAAATGTATATGCCTCTCAAAAATTGCTAAAAAGTGCTCTTTCAGTCATTGCATGGATTCAGCGTAACTAACCCTTATACGTGGGCGTTATTAACCTTCATACAACCGTGTGTATTTTTTGTAACCAATTAAAACTGTGAAACGACATCCAGTCGCTAATAATATATCCACTTTTGTTCACACATTGGTAACTAGATGCTTTCATGTTGCCTATTTTCGTTAGCTATTTGTGGCTGCTCTCGTATACAAATACATACATATATTATTTGTTGTGTAATTCAATTAGTTAAGTACGCTCCTTTCGAACCAGTACAAATTGTGTGGGGAGTTACACTTTGAATTATGCAGTCTTCTACTGCGTTCTGTGGACAATATTTAACAAGAATTGTTTTTGATTCTATTGCCTTAAGATTGTAATTCAACTGAAATACGCCGTGTGTAAAGGAGTACTTATATGAGTGTTTGTGTGTGTATGTGTGCCACTCGAGTGCACTTAGCTAACCTGAGCGGCAACAAATGGAAAACAAAACGTAATAGACTCAGAGGCGTTCGCTGGAGCGTGCCACACATGCAAATATAAACTACAAACGCGCCCTGCCACTGCCGGGGGTAATATTGGCTTACATCATTCCGTGATGCCATTCAAGCTGGTTGTCCATTTACGTGATCGTTTGTGCAACGCAGCTGCAGGTGCATGTTGCACAAAATACTGCTGGCAAATGGTGCCAAATAACACCCAAAACCAAAATCGTGATTACGCGCACTTTTTGCAGCTGGGACCTACGTTAAGCTGTAATTTCCTACCAGCCTCAAATAATAACTGTCTAGTTTATTAGTTTCCATTGCGGTTTTTGTTCCTTCTCTCGCCTGTGCCAAGCTCCTAATTGTATTAAAATCTGTCGGGTCAGGAGAAAGTTTCGGTTGTGTCAGCTGCTTGCGCTAATGTTCCGAAATGAATTAATTTATTTTTTAACTAGTTTTTGGTCTACTGCATTGATGGCCAAGTTTTTCGCTGCGTGCCTCATTAAATATAAATAAGCGAAACCGTGAGCGGAACTCGTGCAGCAAAACTTTTAATGGCTTTCTCATATGTAATACGCGTGAAAGGCTTGGGTAAGTGGTCGTCATTATAGTACCATTCAGGCTGGTTTCGGATGTATTCATTTATATTTAGTCTGCAATTCGAAACGCGGTAGGCAGATTTAACCTAAGCCTGCTTGTTGTCATTGCTCATTGACGTTTCACCTTTCGTAAATCTTTTCTATTCCTACTCAAGCATTTGGTCTTCCCAATATGAAAACTTCCAAAATCGAACTGACTCCGTTCAGTGGCTTTAACTGGGATTCGAACCTCCGCTTGCCAACGTTCTTCAGCAGAGTTCTTCTTATGCATCGTCCGTCATTGGCAGAAAAGTAACACACTAATTTTTCCTAATTTTATTTATTTTATGTCTCGCTCTTTATCTAACTCTTTCATCTTTCATCTCGGTGTTTATTACTAATGTTTAACAATTACTGGTCTGATTGCGTTTTCCCCGCTTCTTTACAATACTTGCAACAAGTATTGGACTACTTTTTAATGCTTCAAGATATATTTAACAGATATTTATTTATTTTTCAACATTTTTTCCTCTTTTAATGCTCTATAATTTATTTTGCAACTTTAACTTTAAACTTATTATGAAATTTTTAATTATTAAAATCTTTTAAAGCCCTCAAGACGGTTTTGAGTTTTTTTTTTTTTAGAGTTAAGCCACTGCTAACCGTGGTCATTAAATTTAAATTCAATTTTCTAATATTTATTTTATTTTGTTTTCAATCAAGCACACAAGAACGTCATCCTAGTCCCTTTTTTTTTGCGCTTATAAAGGGCTTCTTCCGTGGTACTCGGGCATTCAAGACAGAACCCTGCGCCCAGTTTTCACACAGCACTTTTTTCCCATTTCATCCCGCACCTGTTGAGTAAGTTTTGGAGCCGATAGCGTGGGATTTCCCCTTATTTTCCTGATGATCCTTCGCTCCTCCTGTTCGGTGAAAATCTTGTTTGGTGCCATTCTGCCCTTGCCCTCAATCCGATTTGAGTCGACTAAGCATCGAATGATGTTATACTCAGCTGACTTGCTCAGATTGACCATTTCAGCTATTTGGCGATGTGAATATCCGTTTTTGTGGTGTTTCAGGATGAGTTTCCGTTGCGCAGTGGTAGTCGGTTTGCCCATAGTCCTTGTTGGCTCGTTGCACCCGAGATGCAGGATGAAACTAAGCTGACTACGAAGTATTGGTCTATTAATACCGAAAATACTCAACTTTAGGTACAAAATCCGGGTTTTTTGGCACACAGGTGTCCACAATGTACCTTGTCCAAATAAAATTTTCCCTAAAAATTGGCTACTTTTTTTACATAATCCTACCTAGCAGGTGGGGAAACCCCAGTGTATTGGGATCATCCATTCATATTGGTGTTTAATACATGTACCTACCATCGGGCTTCGGAATTTTTGAAAAATAATGTATAATTAGTTTATGGCAGGCAATTACTTTTTTTCTTTGACACTGATTCAAATAAGCTGTCCGCCACTGTACATATTTTATGCAGTAAACAATTAAAATGAAAAGTAGGCGCAAAAAAAGAGAGTGGATAAAAACCCCTTATTAAGTGAGTTGCGCTCTTCGTTTTTGTTGCACCTAGCTTGAATCAGCTGTACAATTGTTTACTGCCAACGCTCTGGGCCACAAAATTATGACCAAAGTTGCGTTCGTTACCGTCAACGGTGGCCATAAAGCCGGTCAAAGCCAAATGCCAAAAGCACAAAAGGAGCTGACAATGAATGGCTAACGTGCTGAATGACGGTCACCGTCGAGGAAACCATGAGAATGAGGCAGGTCCTTTTATTGTTCGCGGTATTCGACCAAACTATATAAAAAGCTTAAACATCTCACTTTGCTTTATGGGTGACCGGTACCGCAATAAACCAGCACTTGAAGTTCTTTCCAAATCAAATAAGCTTGAAGTAAAAAAGTAATATATAGCATATAACATTTTCTATTTACTTAATTAAATTATATCTATAGTATTTGATTAAGTAAATATTTGCAGTACAATCCCACAAGCCGTCTTTTCAATTGAAGCTATTCTCTCCAATTTGCCAACTGGTAATGTCATTTGGAAAAAGGATTTAAATGGTAAACATTAATAAAAATATTTATTAAGATGAATGCATATGTTTTCAATCAATTGTCGTCTGTTAATGTAACGATTAACTGATATAATCATTGATTATCATTGGAGCTCAATGTCCCATAAATAATTTATTAATGAATTGATAAGCAGAAATAACAGTCATTAGCATAGAAAATTATGGAATGGCACTTGAAATGATTACATATGATTATTATTCTTTAACGGACTGTGTACGGTAACATTTCACAATCATTATTACCGTGCTGACCAGAATGCTTGACATTTGCCCCTTTTCACCTGACAATGTAATTATAGCTTGTATTTTTCTTTGAAGTTGAACACTCGGTTTCCTTTCAACAAGCACTCAATTTTGCCTGACTCTTGACTTACAGCATTTGTCAGAAAGAAAAGGAAATATGGAATAACGTTTTGCAACCGCAGCTGCTGTCAAAATGTAAAATTTATATTATGACCTTTAATTTAGCATTCAAAAAAATTTTAATTGGAATTTTGAGAGAAATCAGAAAATTCAACGAAACACGTAATCGCAAATGCTATGGATACCGGACATTTGGTTGAGTGCATGTTATTTAACAATTATAACAATTAAAATGCATTAATTTTCATATGAACATATGAAAGGAATTTGGTAGAATTACAATTAACAAACGGCAAAGTGGTACTAACTAATTGGCGTATAAAAAAATTTACGAATTTCCAACATGAAAACGAGGAAGTTTCTTACGAAGGGTTATTAAAAAGTACGCATAAAAATTAAGTGTGCATGTATTAAACGACCTCTTGGTCGTCGGCTAGTTATATAATTTCATTGTAAGACTTGGGATTTTTTATACAAGTACAAATGTGTTCGCATTTCGTTGGCCAAAAAAAAAACTTTATTTAAACACCGCTTAATGTAATTGAGTCAAAAGTAATCCACTTAAAGTTCCCATTGTAAATTGGTCACATCTTTAAATATATTTTATTATTAATGACATCGATATACCGCTTTTCTTAAGATGGTGTCAAAGAGTTATTTTATATGTATTTATCTATAAGTCTGTATTTGTTTCCTCAGATTGAAACTGTAGGTACAGACAAAAAATGTATCACACAGAAATTCAGAAAATCACCCTAACAAATAATATTTACGCAGAAATGAAGAAAATTTTCGATGTTTAGAAATATTTTTTCAATAAAGGAAGTAAGATTCTTAAACTTAGAAAATCTTCTTTCTTTTTTCCAGAAATGTATTTCTGATTTTAATTAAACGATCGGGTCGAATCGACGTTATATTATAATTATATTATATGCACTTCCGTTTAATAAATATAATACTCAATTAAAAAGGCGTTTAAACTTGGCTATTTTTTAAATTTTAGGCGGAATATTAACAGTTTTGCATAGAATATAAGTAGAGTTCTATCAAGAACATTACATTTATTTTTAGGATTATATAGTTAGGAATTAATGTTAGTTCCTAGTTACTTAGCTTAATAAACTTAAAGCTTAATAAGCTTTAGAATAAATATTTCGCCAGCAAAATTCATCCCAAAAAGCATATTAACACTTCGTCTAAAAACTACGAAGATTATTCGGTCTTCAAACCATAGATTTTATTTTTTTAACACAATTTTGTGTCATATTGAAATTCTTATAGATAAATAATAATAATTATTAAAAACGAAAAAAACAAATATAAAATGTAAAAAAATGGAATTTACTTCAATTCATTTAGATATATTACCTTTTCTGAAACCCTTTGTACTTTATAAAATATGTATGTATATGTAAAGAGAATACTTACCGCTACGTTTTTGTATCGGATTTGCCATATGTCCGTACAAGCGGCTCAAATCGATGGCATCAGCCGTTGCCTGGAGCAACAGCAGCGAAAGGATAAGCGTTGGCCACATCATAGTCTTTGGCATGGAAGAGGACATCCTGGTGCTGTATGCGTCTTTTGCTGCTCCAAATTTAGTTTACTTCCTTTTATTGAAAGCGTGGCAAAATTGACGCACTCGCGACACTTTCTCACTTTGTATCTGTAACTGAGTCCAATAGTTTCAACAGATGGGGGTAAAACTTTCACACATGCACGATTGGCGTCTCAGACGATTGTTTGACAAAAGTTTTCTAGTTAGTTTGCGTTTTTGGCGCTAAAGGAGGGGAGAGACTCCAGCTCTCTCACGTCGCCACTTGGTGGTTTATTTTTGCGTCTGGGTTCTTATTGAATTATTGTTTGCACTTCTGGAACAGATAGCTGATTCCGCTGCTCTAAGTTGTGACTATATGCTAGGCTAATCGTGTTCTAATGGAGTTATACGCACCAGAAATTAGTTCTACTCTTAACTTACGTTCGTTACGTTAATTCGTTATTTGAGTTTAGCGCTATACATGTAAGTATTTAATTTGTGCAGTTACAGCAGGCTATAAACCGTTGGGCTTAGTTTACGTTTTCGTTTCTTTTCTAAACTATTTTGGTATCAGTTTCGTATTCGCTTAAACTTAAAATCCAAAAAAGAATTTGCAGGCAAACGAATATTATGTTTTAGTCGACTTTTTACATTTTTCTACACTGCAACGAGAAGAACAAAACAAAACAATCACGTTAATTAAAGCAAACAAATTTGTGTTTTTTGTCGATTCACTTTTGCATACACATATTGTTAGTTCTTAATTGGGATTGTGTTCCCGCTAGCCACTTGTATTTCCAAGCTGGCTCATACAATGCACCAAAAAAGTTAACCAAGCTAATGTTGCAAACACACTTAGTTAAAGTTAGATTCGAGCAAAGCTCAGTTTAAATAAATTAAATTAGTTATGAGCTCGACTAACACGCCCCGAATCCAGCTTTAAATATGTTTGTCCAGTTTTATCTGCCAAATTCCCTTCTATCACTCAACTGTACGCTTGCATGAAAGTGCACTCATATCTTATGGCAGATACGGATCCTAAGGCAGCGCAGTTAACCAATAATATGTGAAGCCATATTTTAAATCAATTGGAAGGCTCAACCTATACATTTTCGGCAAATAGAAGTATCGATATGTTATCGATAAAATGTAACAAATAAAATCTGCGCTACGCACACGAGAATTTAAATTTCACAGTTTAAGCATATAGCTGATATAGTCAATGTGATACGCATATTTTAGCCATTCTTAAGAACAGGGTATAAAAATAGTCATGTTGAGGTATAAGTGTGGAATGTTAACGAAATGAACGAATTGAAAGGCTGTAGACTGAAAACTTTAATGACCACTATAATTACTATATAGGGGAAAAGTCAGAAAAGTAACTAAGAAGCAACCGCTTAAAGTCTTCCCAATGATTATTAGGGTCAATAAACATAATATTAACAGACACAAACTTAATTAACTTGGGAACTTCACACCACACTTACACGCAAGAGCGTACATACTTCTAATTGCACTAACACAAATAATATGTATGTATTAATATGTATAATCGCCAAGGCACAAAGTGAAACAACAAATTATATGGGAGAGCCGTCTAATCAGCTTAACGAACTTTAACAATTTTTCGGTGGCTACGAAAAGTTTATCAACCCTTTTTCTCGCCTTTGAGCACACACACCGAAAAAAAACACACATTCACACAAAGAGACACATATTCATATATATATATATATATTTAATATATGTATATGTATATAAAACACACTCTCGCAATCCTTGAGCGCCTTTTAATGAGTCTCCGGAGCTCACAAAAAACACATACACAGAGTCATTTGGAAATGGTGTGAAAGTAGAAAGCTAGTAATAAAGTGGCGCCCGTACCCGCACCTTTAATTATAGCCAAGTTAAACCTTTTTTACTTTTTCTAAGAGCCAACTTTACACAAAAGTCAAACTTGAACCAGAGCAAACTTTTAGCATACTTTATGGGGCAATCAAAAATCTAGCTATGCCTTTGCTCACTTTGTTTAAACAAGACAAACTTTTTCTTAAACTTTTTCTTGCACAGTTTGTCAAAATAAAATAAAAGAAAATAATAAAAATGTACCAACAGGAAGTAAATGACAGCATTTTAATTAGTCTGTGCTTCCCTTTTTGAATTGGAACTTGCTCTTTTTATATATGTTTTTGGTGGGACGTTGACATTTCTATTGAGTTTGCTCAACCCCTTGGGTTGCCCTTAGTCGGCATTTTGTTGATGTTGCTCGTCTGGTCAAGGCAAAGTGAATACCCATGTTTTCAAATTAAAGTTGACGAATCATAAAGCGTTGTGTCTAACAGCATTTCTATTGCAAATTTGTGTATGTCTCAGAAAATTTGTTTTTAAGTTTCAACAAAACATAGCAAATAAAATCGTAGTTACTGTTTATTTATTGTTTATATTAACATGTACTATGTGACTAGTATCTAGCAGACAAAAATGGCTGAGAGATTTATTATGATGCTGGAATTATTTTAATGAACAGCAACATGATATTTAAGAGATTTTTGTTTTCGTTCAAATAGGAATCTGTGTTTACTCGACTTAATCTTATTCAGAGCAGTTCAGTCTAAGGCATCTCAAATTACTAAGACGTTACTTTCTTTAAAAAATACATCAGATTTTAAGCCACTGGATATCTCGGTAGGAGGACCACTGTTAAAGCCCCTGAAAATTCCCAGTCATAAGGCACAGGCACAGTTAGATTAAGTCAGAGTTCTTTAATAAAAATTTTTTGTAAACGATTCAATAATAAAGAATTCCATGTTGAGTAACAGAAATGTGGCTCATGTCACATTCAACACCAGGGGAAACACAATTTGCGACCAAATTATATACACAAGAGGCTTAAGGAGCGAAATATTTTAAGACATGTTTGCCCCGCTGACAAAGAAAAGCCACATTGCCAAATAGTAAGATAGGCCACTGGGGCATAGAATTGCGCAAAAACAGAAACGAAAACAGAAGCGGACGGGCCATAAAGTTAGAAAGTAAGTGAGATATTTTTGAGGTGGCTGAAATGCTGCCAAATAAAGCGACAGAAGTGTTTTAATAAGTGGTGTGATACGCAATTAACCATAAATTCTAAATGAGATCACTTAAAGGGTAAAGGTGGTAAAAATGAAAATCAATGATTGTATGTATTTATTCAATGTCAACTAAAGTCAGTTGACACAAAAGTAATATAAGAAGTAAGAAATAGTTTAAATTAAATTAAAAATAAAATATTTAAAACTAAATATAAATTTAAAAAAAAAGAAATATTTTTATAATTTATAAAATTGTATAAATGCAAGGTGGTCCATTTATTTATGTGCTGATCAGAAATTGTAGATAGGATCACATTTAAAGCAATGCAATGGGAAGCGACGTTTGGGCAGCTTTAAGGGTGAAAAATTTACAAAAATAGCTGCAGAGGCAGCTGCAAAAATCACAAGCAAGCATTTGCATAATATGTAAGTAAAATATATACGACCGACAAAGACACAGACTGCCCGATACTTAGAAAAACAACAACAACCAGTACAGAAAATTTGAGCTTTATATTCGCAGCATTTTTCCAGTCTTTTTCATATATATTTTTTATGGCGCTTGTGGAGTGTTTTTTGGGGTGCGCTGTTCCGTTTTCTTAATGCATAATTTAACAGGTGCCGTCAGTGGTGGGGGTGGCCGAAGGGAGGTGGGGGGAGTGGGGGTCAGATGAGAAGAGGCATAGCAACAAAAAACGTGCACAAAAGCGGGCAACAATCAACAACTCTGCGTATTGTTGTTCAAAGCACAAAAAACACACGCACACACTCCAGTAAAGTGAGGTCTAACGGGGCTAGAAATGAGGCTGAGACTAACTCTGCTGGGGTGAATAATGTGTACAACGGCTGTTCTTGAATTCAATTCTTCGACACACATACATACACACTCACACACACAGTAGACAGACAGACATGAAAGAGCACATAAGCGTGGAAATTTGATATTTTTGTTGTCAACTTTTGTCACTTGATTTGCCTTTAACAAACTCACTACGAAGAAGATTCCACATTTATGTGCTTTACTGTATTACACACACACAATCACACAGATACACACAAGACCGCAAAAACACTCATTTCCATAAAATGAATGCCAGCTGAAAACACGCGTATTTTTTTATTTATGTTTTACATTTCCATAATCTAGTTTTTCTCTTATGCATATCTGTTTGCAGAACTATTTACAAGTGGATATGTAATAAATGAGTATGTGTGTGGGATTAAAACTTGGTTACAGTACGTTTGAGTACGAGCCAAAAAACTCGAACAACTATTTACAACTCCGCTTGAGTGTAAGTTTCAAACTCGACTGAAGCGTTGAGCGCTTTGCGTTCGTCTTTTATGCGCTGCAATCCACTCAAAAGGACGCTTGTAGCATGAGCGTCGAGTTTATCTCAATCGCCTTCGCGTGTCCTCAACTCTGAGTGAAACGCGAGCGCAGTTCCCGAAGCATGCGGTCTGCTCTTTGACTCACTGCTGCTGCTGCTCTGTGGCTCTATGGCTCTGTGGCCAACGTGAAGTGCAAAGGTGATGCGAGAGAGTCCCCTTGAGGCAAGCAAATTACAACAAGTTGTTACACTGGCGAAAGTTTGAACCGATGTTTGCGGGAACTTTGAATATGAATGCACCATAAAACAATACAAACTAAAATTTGCAAATATTCACTGTGGCTAAACTTTTCTTCGTTTTGCAAAATCGAACAACACATTTAATTTTATTTGTCTTTTTTTATAGAATTTTATGATGAAATTTATACTAGTCAATTGCTATATTTGATTATTTTAAATACTTTGCTTATCAATTTCCGAACTTTTATTCCAATTGCCAATTCAGTCATACAAAACGTAATCAATTACGTTGAATGTAACAATAAAGATATATTAGCCGAGATAGTAATATATAATCATCAGATGAACGAAAAATAAAACTACCATCTCAAATTTTTTTGGTTGCCGAAGTTATATTTATATTGCCTATTCAATTAGATTTAACTTGACAGTAAAGTTAAATTGTCCCAAATAGTAGTAATATAATACAATATTCAGATCAAAGCCACAAGCTCTAAATTGTCAGCTTTAAGCTATGTAAGTCTGATTATGATTAGTGCGTAATAAAAAGAGAAAAAGCGAAGAAATTAACTTTTAAAGAGGAGTCAAATTGTCTGGAATCATCAAAATATAACTACAATTCTCAAAAACTGACCGATTGTTATTAAAGAGAAACACAGTCAGAAAATAAATCGCCCTGAAGTTTGAAATTCGCCATACTTTCGACACCAAGTGTAACTAATTTTATGTTGAGTTTTTTTTTCCCCAATTCCAGGTCCATTTTTTTTTTAAATCTGGAAAAATTTCTTTTTCGAAATATTTTCTATTATTAAGAAATATATATGTATATCGCATATTTAGAAATTACTTCTAAGCATTAAGAAAGTTTTCGAGTTTTAGGACGATTTTCATTTCATTTTCTCTGAGTGCAGTAGTTCGATGTTGACGTTGACAACAATATCAAGCATAACTTGAGATATCAGTTAGGATAACATGTTAAACATAAAGTTTATTATAAAAGAACATATTTATTTAAGGGGTCGGAAAAGTTCTCTACAAAATTGTTATACCCATAGGAGTATTCAAATAAATGGTACAAAACAAACCTATTTTTCAAATTAGAATTTAATTTTCTTTCATTGTTTCTATGGTCACATTTGGTACATAACTATAAGAACAACATTAACATGGTTAGGTATTGATAGCCAACAAATTTAAAACATAAAGTAAGTAGAGTAGGTAATCAATACATCAAAAAGTAGAAAATCTGACTTAACAATACCTGATTTACATACATAAATCTCACAAAGCCATATTGCACGTATTCTCTGTGGAACTATTTCTTTCTTTAGTAAAATTTTCAACTTTAAAATATATCCGGAAATTTTCTGAGAGTGCTTAACTGTGGTAAAGTTATTTACAGGTTCAGAGATTTTCCTATATATTACTTATTTTCTCTCTTACTCATTTCTCTATATTTTTCTCAATTCACTTTACTTTGCTTATTACTGACTTTTCGACTTATTGCGTTGTTGGACAATTTAACATTTTGATACAACTCAATATATTACATACTTTATGTTATTTTTAATTTTAAATCTTAATTTAATTTTGAAAATTTAATTTGTCACTTTAATTTTCATTTAAAATGTTTATATATATATATAAAATCTACATTACAGAACTGCTTTTCAAATTTTGCATTTTATATTTGAATTTAATTATTAACTTTTCATTTTATATATCGTAATTTGTGATAGTAAGAAAAATTCATACCGAGTATTATTACAATAGTTACAAATATGAAATATACACTCTGCGAAGAACACTCGATTGAAGACACTCGTGTTTAAAAAATGGTTAGTTTCGAATAAAGGCAGTCACTTTCAACCCTTTGGCAACTTAAGTGGGGCATGAACAAAAGGCAAACGTCAATTAAATTAAGACGATCGTCATCAGAAATTGTGTGTTAAATGTGTTAAAATTAAAAGAAGACTGACTTCCAAAAAGTTGTTGAACCGATGCCAAACCGAATTTTTCAAGTTATGAACAAATCTGAATGCTGGGCAAATTTTTTTTATTTGTAATTTTTGCCATATTAATATGTTGCATTAATTTGAATAACAGTGCTATTAACTGAATTTCGCACCTTAACATCACATTTTAAAAAAAAAATTGAATAAACAATTTTCTGCTAGTGTTACTATTTTTTTTTTTTAAATTATAATAGCCAACTTCTAACTTTCGTGAAACAAAAAAAATTGTAAGTTGGTATTTAAAATTTTATAAGGAAAAAACAAGTACATATGATCGGGTTTCGCAGAGTGTATATGTATATGCACTTAGTCTTGTCGATTTAAGCTCAGCTCTTCATTCTTAAAATGTGTCTTGCAATAAAATTGGTGACAAAAAAACGCAACACCCTCCTCAAGAGCACGGCATATCAATTACCATTGGAACTTAAGTGGAGGGGCGCAATTCTCAAGGTCGCAACGCACTCCCAACACCCAGAAAACCCAGAATACCCTGCTATTAACATACTAGCAAAGATCCACACACATACCCCACACACAGCCACTAAATACTTGTGTTCCTAATTAAAGCAGTAAATATTAATTAGTAACGAGTGTGTGTAATTTTGGACTTCCTACACTGGCTAATGAGCAAAAGCCCATTTTACTGAAATTTAACCCAAAGACGACTTATAATTTGAGCAACAGCGCCAACTGAGTCGCTCAGTTGAGTGCAAAGCAACAAGAGCATAAAACAAAAGTAAATGACTCATAGAAGAGATGAACGCCGGCTTGTGCTTGAACCGCCCAATCTGCTGCCCACGTAGAAATCTCGGCCCACACAGCTATGGCCAACAGCCAAGCCCAATAGTTAGGCTTGTGGGTTGCCCAGGCTTGCGCTGATTCGCTCCAATAAAAATATTCGAGCGCCATTTCAGAGTGTGCGATGTTTTTTCTTAAAACGCGTTGGCGTTACACTCAAAAATAAGTGTGAGTAAGTTAAGGTCATGTGGGCAGAAGCAGAGCTTTGGCCGTGTCATTTATTTGTTTGTCTTTTGGGCTGCATGGCTTGTTATGGCAATTATATTAAGAGTTCTAAGGGGAAACTTAATTTGCCCTTATCGCACACTCTTTGATGGTAACACACTTTTGAATTATGAACAATGTTTGGGATTTATTTTCCTCAACTCATAAAAAGAAAGAACAGCACGTCGAAGATTATATATCTATGTAGGCCGATTAGGTCAGACAGCGCTGTGAACTGGTTAATTTTGCAGCTCATAACGATTTATATAAATTAACAAATTTTTGAGAATATCGATTATGTTTTTCCGGGTAAAAGTATTTTTAATTATGCCACAACCATGAAATTTCTTGGTTCTCGGTTTTCAGTATTAAATATCGAAGTCACATTATTTAGAGTGCTTCATTTTAATGGTATAGCCAAAACTGAGATTTAAATATTTATTTCTGTTCTTTTATAAGTTTATTGCAAAACAAGTATTCTCGACAAAGTTGTTCATGGCTGATTATTCTAAATAAATAAATCTTACTTTCATTCGTTCGTACATATAGTTTAATCTCATTTGTTGATACAAATGTTTGATAATTTTAAATTAAAATACCCCACAAATCATTTTTTTTTTTTTTTGTAATTTTAACTTAAATATTGAAGCTTTTTTAAATTTAAAATTTATTTTATGTTTCATTTTTGTATTGTCAACTGATATTAGTCGACACTAAATAATAAAATGATAAAACTACTAAAGTCACATCCAAAATGATAGTAATAAGTGACAATTTTTGTCTGGAGTGTAAGACATTCTACATACATTTGAAATAATTACGACATTAAAAATGCAAAACATTTAATAATTTTTGCTCAAAACAGCATATATCTACATTTCAGTTAAGTTCGCATGTAGTCTTTCTGCAGCGCATTGGAAATGTTAAAATAAATAAATAAAACTACTTATCAGCATAAAAATTTTAATTTGCGCTACAAATTTTCTTCATATTATTTGTGTTATAATAATAAGGTAATTTACATAAATTTGCAACTATCTATAGGGGCAATAAGTGCAAAGCTCGACGCTCTATAAAACGGCAGTCGAACTGGGTCAATAACTTCAGTCAAGAGCTGTCCACGACACTATGAAGTATTTCTGTCTCGTCACAATATTAGTGAGCACTTTTGCCTCTGCAGTGCAATTAACTTGTAATCCTTATCGTTATACTTTGGAGCGACTGCTGCAGGAGCCCAGTTCGGGACGCTATTCGAAAAGTGATGCTGCTCCAGTACAGGAGCTGTGGCTTAGCCAAAAACTCGATCACTTTGATGAGCTTAATAATAAAACCTGGCAAATGGTGAGTACACAAACTATATGAATCACAAATTAGAATTTACACAGAATTTCTTCCTTTCAGCGCTATCTTCGCAATGACAAATATCATAAGCCTCAGGGACCAATTTACATATTTGTAGGCGGCGAATGGACGATTACGCCAGGTCTTCTGAGCACGGGTCTAACACACGATATGGCCGTGGAAAATGCGGGCATTCTGTTTTATACGGAGCATCGATACTACGGCCAAAGTTGGCCACATAGGTAAGCCAGCTATTTTAAAATACACATTTAAAATTAATTCAAATATGCCTTTCTTAGCTCAAGCCATAAGAGTTTGTCTTTGAAGAATCTTAAGCATTTGAAGCTGCATCAGGCCTTGGCCGATCTTGCGTACTTTATACGATATCAGAAGTCACACTCGGACAATCTGACACACTCCAATGTGATCCTAATTGGTGCATCATACTCCGGCAGCATGGTAACTTGGATGACGCAACTTTATCCAGAACTTGTAGCTGCCAGCTGGGCTTCCAGTGCTCCATTGCTTGCCAAGGCCAATTTCTACGGTAAGTCGAACTTGTCATCTCCCAGCATTTATTTGGGTTTAGGTTAAGGAAAAATTTATCGTCCAGACAATTAAAAAATCACAAAAGTTTTCGCTCACTTTATTTTTCGTAGACCGTTTATAAAATATTGGCTTTTATTTTTCTTCATTTTAGCAAAAGGTTTTTAACGGTGAAGAAATGATTCTAGACTTTCTAGAAATATAATTATTTAGAACAGAAAGTTATTCTTGTATTCTTTTGGATTGTCGATCAAATTTAAGACTTTTTTTCGTAAGATTAGAAATAATTTGTAGAATTCAGATAAACTTTCTGATTTTTGGTATGTAATCGGATTTCGTGCCCCTATGTACTAGGTGGGGAAACCACAGTTTATTGGGGTCATATATAAATTTTGGTGGTTAATATATTTACCTACCATCGGTCTTTGGAATTTTTGAAAAATAATGAATAATTAGCTTATGGCAGGCAATTACTTTTTTTCTTTGACAATGTGCAAAATAAGGTGTCAGTCACTGTATGTATATTTGGTATCAAATCAGATTCGTTACAACTTTGCCTATACATCAACAGCAAAAACTAACTTAACTTATCTAACTAACAATAAAAAAAAATCAAAATATAAAATAAAACGAAAATCTTTTAAAAAAAATTATGTATTATTAATATAAATAAATTAACACATCTTGCTTCCAGAATACATGCAATTCGTCGGGAATTCGATTAACCTGAGCTATGGTCACAATTGTACACAACGTTTGGAAAACGGATTTAACCACTTGGTAAAGTTATTCGATACGAATGAAACAAGTAAATTCCTTGAAAGACTGAGTGCATGCAAGAGTTTTAATGCAAGTGATTCGCTGGATCGCACGTCCTTCTTCAATGGCATTGGCAATTACTTTGCATTGGTGGTGCAAAGTTACAGGTGTGTCTCGATGCAGATAGATTTGACTTTACAGTCAGAAT
>JAWNMN010001033.1:0-88058 GCA_035044025.1 Drosophila paracracens
ACGAAGTTATGGTATTTTGAAGTCTTACAATATAATACCCTACATATGGAAAGGGTAGAGTATTCAGTGCAGTGTTATGGGTTCGTCGCTGCATCAAATTGAATAAATAAGAGTCAAGCGGGGTATATTTATTAAATTTGCACAACATCCGTAGCTGTTGTTAACCATTTCCGTGTCCGCGCCAACTGCGAATGGCACACACTCAAACCCACACACATACACACTCGGATATGGTCAAGTCGGCAACGTATGGGCGTCCAATGGCAGGAGGGGGAGGACCAATAAATTCCTGTGGAAAAACAGCAAGCGACAAAACAAAAACAAATACAACCGAAAATAAAAATGAAATGTAGGCGTGGCAAAATAAAATCAAATAAAATGCATTCAAGTAATGGGAGGGAGTGGTGTGTAGGGTGGGGGGGGGGGAGTGTGCATCCAGTGGTCATCCAAAAAGTGCAAACAGCAGCGAAAACCATATCAATAATGACGATGAAGATGCTCAGACCTGCAGCAGGCTGACGAGCGTAACTCGGAGGGGAAGTGGTGTTGTAGTTGACCATGTTCGCAATATATGTAACTACAACAACAACAACAACCATGGTTATGTTTAAAGTCCTACGGTTTGAGTTGTTGCTGCTCGTTGTTGTTGCAACCGCAACTGAATTATTGCCGGTTGAACAACTTTTGGAGCCCAACATATTTCAATTAAGTGCCAAAGTTAAAACATGGGAATTGAGTGTATGAAAAAAAAAAGAAACACAGATGAATAGCATCAGAAATCTGAAGAAAAAATCCAGTTCGATTATTGGATCGAGGATCGAGCATAGATAATAGATTGATAAATCATATTCATAAATTGAAGGAGAATGCACTCAAAGCTAGAAAGCGCTGTTCGAAAATTCCAATTCATTCCATCTTAAGAATAAGTACATAAGTCAATAAACGATTTCGAATTGAATACAGAAATTAAAAAATTACGATTTACAAAAACCAAATATGACAGGAAAGGCAATATTTGAATTCTTCAAGTGTTGCAAGTGTGGCAATGGCCACTAAACCGTTATTTGAACGCTAGACCACTGGGCAGCTTAGCAATGCGGGCTGTTGATAGCTGTGGCAAGATGAAAAGGAGAAGAAACAAACGAACGAACCAAGCGAGCCGAACCAATGTCAACCATGGATAGCCAAATTCTGATGTAGCAAGATGACAAGAATCAGCAGCAGGAAGAGGTGAAGGGGAATGTACGGGCTATTCGGAAGCAGCAAGCATGTCAACTGCCACACGCCACAGCCCCTCTTTCTATTTAGTCCCCCGACAGAAAGTATGTCAACTAAAAATAGAAATGAGAGAAGTGACTGATTGAATGGACGAATATGAATGATTAAGTGAATACCCTGTGGGCGAATCCAAGTAATACGTGCAATGACTATTTTTTTAACATCAGAAATCCCACCTCAAGCCAATGACATATTGATTTTACATAAGACATTGTTATCTATACGTAGTATCTAAACTCTAAGAGTACATAGCCTCTACTGTCTCTACATTCAGCTCGAAAATGTATTTAGATATCGCATTCACTAATACTTTTGTTTTCCAAATTTGCAGGACATCAAAAGTGTTTATGATGTGCCAAGCTCAAGGATGTTTATGGCATTAATCTTACAAATTTGTTTTGCTACTGGAAAAACAAAAAAAAACCTATTTGCGCGGCCTTTTTTCGGGTTTGACAAAGTGCGACCCGCTTGACCCAAGGTTAATGCGGTTGCTGTGGTGTTAAAGGTGGGGATGAAGGGAGGAGCGGACCGCAGTCAACCGCAGACTTATGGCCCGCGGCAATTTAACGCTTGCGATTTTCGTTAAGGGATTTGGCCACGTCGGGGGATTGCGATTGAATGCCAAAATGCGCACAAATTGTACAAATGCCGCTGCATACTTGCAGGCGACGGCGACGCGACCGAGAAAAAGCGCAATCAGAGGGGTGGATGGGGAATAAGGGATTTAGGTGTATTTTTTTTCTGCGTTTTTGGAGGCCAGGCTGCTCGTCACGCTCTGGAGCGTCCGTTTTGCTGTGGAGCTAACAAAATTCACACGCTGCACTTTCCTTTCGTTATTACTTTTTTTGGTTTTGGTTTTTACTTCTGCCATGTGCCGTTCAAGTGCCTTATTCGCGTCTCAGTGCCGGCTCTGGCCACGCCCCTCTTTCCTGAGCGCCTTCAGCAAACCTTTGGCCAAATGCAATCCGCTTTTGTGTGTGTTTTATTGCTGGCACCACTAAGCGCCTCATCCCGCACGCAGCTGCTACAGCAGCTGCCTTTTTGGTTTTGGCTAATTAAATTTTATGCTTGGTAATTTTAGAAAAAGGCCTTCCACGTTCTCTTTTATTATTATTATTATTTTTATTTGTTTTGGACTGCAAGGGGTGGCGGGTGTTGTGGGTGCTAGGGGTGCTAGGGGTGCTAGGGGTTTGGGACTTGGAGTTGGTATGCCGTAAGTACGTCTCTCAGTGTGTTTGCTTTGCCTTGGTGCAATTTGCAAAAATCGCACAAGCTGCACATAAAAGAGGCGACCGGCAAATTGCAAGCAATAAATAAAACATCCACAAAAATCGCTGCGTACTCGCAGGCACAGCAGCGGGGGGGTTGGGGCGCGATGGGTGCTTCACTGCAAAAATGGCCGCATTTCTTTACAGCGAAAATGTACAAAGCCAAGCACACTGAACTAAACAAAACTTAATTAGCCATACAAAGCTACTAAATACTCGGAGCCAAAAGACTAATATTTTCTTGCGAACCAAGATTCGAACCAAGACCGGAGCAACTGAGGAGCAACTAGTATGAACCGTGAATCAATATGCAATCATGACTGAAATTCATCAATATTATTTGTCTCAGTGTAGAGCAGCAGCTGCAGCAATTAGAGTACATCAACGTTAATTGAAAAGTAAAATTCCAAAAATTTTAATTCAAACAAAAAAAAGAAGAAGAATTATATCAAACTAAAAACTAAATAAGCAACGTATTAGAGCGCTCGCCTCGCCCCAAATGGCACCCAATTGCATGCAACATTAGTCAGTAGGAGCTACTGATCCTTTAGTCTGGGCACAAACAAAAACGAAGAAAAGCAAGCAGAATACCACGCATCATAACAATACATAATAAATATCAGATGATATGACAAGCCAACAATGAAATCGATTTTCAAGCGACAGCGAAATGCACGAAAAGCTTCGTGCAACATAAAAAACCGTTTGTGAATTGCAAGGGAAAACAGCAATCGCTAAGCTTATCGACTACGAAATGCCTCGCAAATGTGTTTGGTTGAATTTTCAATTGCTTATCAGTTGAATCCAATTCGCGTATAATTTTTTATTAATCTAAACATACTTTTTTGGCATAGCAGTAATTTGAATAGGAATTTGAGGATGATCTTTCAAAAGCATTTAATTTGTATAGTTAAGGCCGTGGCCATCTCTACATATCAATTTGAGATATCTGTGGCATAATATTGGATATATATATTATACATAATGACATTATTTTAATGAAAATACATCTGGTTGTATTCCTCATGCTATGCCAAATAGCTGTGTCCCGATAACAGCATTAAATTAAACTCAATAAAATTGAATTAGTTATAAGCTTTATAATACTTGGATTCTATGAACAGTATTTGAAATGGAAATAGCAAAATGTGGTAAGTAATTCGTAAATAAATGTTGGTTATTTTTGTGGCCTTCTGATCACAGCAGGGTATCACAATATTTGTGTAAACGCCACCCGCCTTTTTCCCATCGTCTCTTTGTTAGTGGCGTAAAGATTTTTCGATTATGAAGAAAAATGCACAGCTGTCTGATGGACATTTATCACTTGGCGCAGTGGGTGGCAGCAACAGGGGCAACCCGCAGACAACTCAGGCAACTGGAGCAACAAAAACAACGGAAGCAACAAAGTTGTGACACTCAAGGAGCTGAAGGCTGCATTGCAACATCCTGCATCCTTGATAAACAAAATACATGGCGCATGTCAACCAGCAGGCAATGAAAATGATTTTTTGCAGTTGATTAAAATGTTGATCGCTTCATTTAATCAAATTATGTATGTACAGCTCGTTGACGACAACAACAGCAATTATGGTGCAGCAAGTTAAGTTGCACCCGGAAAATAAAGACAAGCGATGTTCATTTGTGTGTATAAAATGTATCTTAACATTGTATGCTATTAACATTAATTGTCCATGCAAATACAAAAAACGAGCGAAAGGCAAAAATAACAATGGCAAAAAATGAACACAGCTACTCGATGGAAGAGAGAAAGAGTAGAGTATAACGCTTTGGTAAGAGGCAGCAGACATTTAACAAAACTTGAGCTGTTAGGCAACAAGTTATGCCACGAAGAGGTGTTAAAAGTCAAGCACAAAAAATTGCCAAAAGCAACAAAAGCTAACAGTGTGTGTGTGTGTGTTTGTGTTTATGTGTTTGTGTGTGTGTGTGTGTATCCGAGAGCAATCGGATATTAAAGCACAAAAGCAGAGTAGCAAACAAAAAAAAAATGAATTTCTGACAGCAGTTTGGAGACTCTGGAATCTCTGGTTCTTATGATTTGTGTATATAAGCACGCACAACTAAGCAACAAAAAATTTTCTTCAATTTCCTTTCAGCTTTCGCGTTATTTAACATGTGTATGTATGTGTGTGTGTGTGTGTCTATGTGGCAATAAGGCATTAAGGCACCTGCCGTGGATCTTCTTTACTGCGGGTCCCTTATGAAATTTGGCTAAGAGTAATTAAAACTGCAAACTTGGCCAACTAATAACCAGACTATTTCAATTATAAAATGCCAGCAGTGAAGTCAGCTCCAACCACCCCACTCGGCAATGCAAAGTTTTTGGTCCACTTGGCTACCTTAATGCTCCAATTTTCGTCACCTGAATACCTGAATACCTAAAAGCGTCTTATCAATAAAAATATTTTAAATACATGTATTTGAAATGTCTGTAGATCAATTGCATAGGCATGATTCGCGAACAATTTCAACATAAGTTACATTGATTTTCAGCTCTTACTATGTTAACATGGTCTTTTTCCTTGTCATTACCCAACCATATCTTTATATTTATATATTGGATAATTGATTTGGTTCCCATATACTCTTGTGCTTTTGCATTAGTTGGCTGCCAGTTAAATACTCAGCAGGATTCTAGTGAATAGTTAGTTTCGGAATAGCAATTATCACGCTGCAGTTCGAAACAAAAATACAAAGTGCAACAAATGCAGATTCATGCATACAATTTGCAGCAACACACAATAAGAATAAAACTCGATTTTCAACATCCAACATCAAATGCAAATATATATATATAAACAAAACCATGCGTCTGGATGTATGCTATGTGGGTTTGCTTTTATATCCCATAACAATTATGAAATAGCGAACCAAATTGAAAAATACGAACAGTGACTTTTCCCCATTGGGTTGAATTGGGGTAGTCGTTTGATTGACAGAGATACCGCTCAAATTACGAAGTCATCGAAGTCGACTAAGCCACTAGATCCTTGATCATTAACACTCTGACATAGATTTTGGATATTGTGATATACTTGTATATATTTAATGTTTGCCTTCCTGGTGTGCAATGTGAAAGATATTTTTGTATGTTATGTATTGACTGTAACATTAAATATTTTAGCACAAGTCAAAAAGTTCAACTGCTTTTGGAGTGTGTGCATTATGCATAATGCATTTCGCATACATATGCCTGTCAAACTGGCAAGCAGGCCGAGAATCTGTGCCAGTGTCAGGACTTTCCGCACACACAAGCACTTACTCGCAAACACATACACACCGGCACACCCGCACACCCGCACACTCAACGCTAATGGTTCACTCTAGCCTAGTGGGTAGACGATAGCCGGCTGTCAGTTTATTTAATTGAAATGTTCCTGGAAACCTATAAATTACAAACACATGCAGTGTGCATATGTGCTCACCATCAACACACACACATACACACATGCACACATGCACACATACGCAGACACCGAAACTTACTCACATACATTGGCAGCTGAAATTTTATGCATGCCAACCCGCAAAATAAACAAAAACAAAAACCAAACTAAAGAGCATGCTTAAGCTACTATGGTATATACCCTGTAATCAATTCACTCCACTATTCAGCATAGCAAAATATTCGCGGGTTAAATTCCATTCCTAAGCCATGAATCCTTTAAAAAGGAAATTCCGAAAGTATAACTTTTTCTAATGAGACATTGTCGCAATTGTAAGCAATATAATATATATACATGATTTTAAGTTTTCGATGTTTCTCTTTGTGTAGGTTTGATTTCATTTGACTTCAAATTCTATAATCTGCTGGTTAAAATCAATGGGTATACGACTTGTCACATCCCTTATTAAGCAATTTGAAAATGTTTGTAGGGTGCAGAAAAACAGATGCGTTCAAAAGTGGGCATATTTATACACAAATGTGCAGGCACTTAGCTAGCTGAGAGTGCCATGATTTTTGGAGCCAGACAGTCAGATATCCAGCCAGACAGCCAGCTAGCCGGTCAATTGTACTTCGCAGGTGACAAGTGGCAAGTGTCAATAGTATTAGCAGCAACAGCAGCAGCAGCTGCAATCGGAATTAAGTATCGGGCCAAAAAGAGGTTCCAAATGTTATAGCAATTAGAGAGGGACTGGGTGTATTCCCTAAAACCTCTTTACAGTACAGAATAGTAAAAAAAACTGCATACAGAAATTGCTTGCGTCTGCTGATAGTAATAAGATCAAAACGTGAATATGTTTGGACTATACCTTGGGTATTTCTTAATCGATATTCATGAAATATGTCTAGTTGATCGATACAATGTTAATGCAAATTTGAAATCAATAAAAAGCCACTGTCCTTAAAATTTATCTGATATCGATACTCAATATCGATATTCGCGAATCGGGGTAGGTATCGATCAAATCAAATCAACTTGACCTGCGCGGGGTATTCGAAAACTTATACACCAAATTGAAAGTCTCTAGATGGAAAAGTCTCTGACATCAGCCTGTTCATACAGACGGGCGGAACTAGTCAAGAATATATGTATATACTTTGTGGGGTCGAAGATGCTTTGCTGACTTTTGCACTAACCATTATACCCTTATTTAAAAAATCAACTTCACAAAAGAAGAATAACAATTTTCATATTCTCTATAAGATAATCCTACTGACATAAGGTAAATGATTGAAGCTGTATTTCAAAAAAATGCAAAATCAATAAATAGTTAAAGGAGTGTCCTTCCAAGAAATAATGTCTTCCAAAATCAGACCTTAAAGCAAATATTCTTCAAAGGTTTCGTTCAGAATGGAAAAGCGGCAGCAAACACACAAGGAAATCAGAAGCGCCACCATCGACAAGTCAACAAATACCAATTATGAAACGCAATGTGCAAGATATTAAAAACAAGACAAAAGCAAGGATAGCAACAACAACCACATCGACAATAGCAGGCAATGTATAATCGAAATTTAAAACGTTTTCGATGTTAAAGGACTCAGGAGGCAACTCTAATGGCACAAATCGATAAGTGTGACGTATAGTTTATCTGGTGGATAACAGGCAAGCCACGGCCGAAGCAGGTGTAATGGCTTCTTAAGCACACGCACACACACGCTCACGCACACACACGCTCACGCACACACACGCTCATGCACACACTCAGCAAATGTAGGCACAATTTACATTCGCCATAGTTACAGTTATTTAACGCCTATGCACACACGCACACACACACACCTACTTGAGTAAATGTGGTTGTGCTTGGCCAGGCAAATGAAGCATTGAAGGACGAGCAGACGAACTGGTCCGTGCCAACTATTCTATACTCGTAACCACTCCTACAGCTATGCTGCTATGGAGACGGTGGCAAAGGTGTAAGGGGGGGCGATGCCAACTGTGTGTACTCCCAAAATAGTTGTCGTAAAGTGTAAAGTCAACATTTTGTGCTGCAATTAAGGCCAAATTGCGAAAGCAAATAAATTTGCCAAGTAAATCGGTTGAAAGTCCCACAACTGCCAGCTGGGAAATGGTTGACCAATCTCTGCCTCTCTTTCTCTGCAGCCCCAGTCACATGGCTTAAGAATTTATATGCTTCTTCCTGCAAACTGATAAATCGGCTAAGGAGTAGTTTGAAAACCAGTTTTCCAACGCACTATTGTCTTAAAGATGTCTTAAAAACGTATAACTTACCTAAACCCGTGAAGAAATAGTCTCAAGCGGGAGCCTGATGCAATGCTTTACAAATTTCGAGTCTTTCAAGTGCAAAGCTTCGACCTATCCTTACAATTTTTAAACGTTATATTATTCAAAAAGCATTGTATTCAAAATCGATTGCAGTTTGTGAACGTTGTGGTCCTTGAAAGCTTATGAGCTCGAAATTTGATACGAGCCTCTGCCAAAATTTGTTATTAATTCTATGATAACTGGTTTAGTTTAATGTCTGCGAAAATATGAATATTAGTTTTGCAATTTCGAGTTCGGATTTTTGACTTAGAGTTCAGCTTGTAAGCGATGTGGCCAAGTGGCCCGCTAGCGCTAGTGTTTGTCTAAACGCTGATATGCAAATTTGCGCAAAAAAAAACTGTAAGCACGACAGTAACAGTAACTGTAACTGTAACTGTGATAGTAACTGAAGCCAAAACGAGGAAGAACGGATATATCAGGCACGCCGAAGATTACACAACCTCGTAGAACGGATCTGCTGAGATTTAAGTTTTAGTCCGAAGCTCAAAATAATATAATGCATAATACTAAAAATAAAAACAGTTTTTGTTTTTGGACGTTTTAAGCCAATTTTTTGTGTGTGTTTTCTCTTTCGCGACAGAATTTCAATTGAATATTTTAATATATATATATATCTATCTAAATATCTCGATCCCATAACTTAAGACTCATCAAGCGCACATTTTGTAAGCTTAGACTCGATATCTTTGTACAAAATACTTTTCTTAAAATGAGACCAAAACTTTGGGCAGACTATTCATTTGGCAGCTTTATAATATAATGATCCGTTCTGATCGTCTACGACGCCATACGTAAACGAAGCAAAAAGCCGTATATATATTAGGTTTAATTAAGATCGAGCCTTAAAGCTGAGCGAGTTTATTGAACAGACAGACAGGGCTATATTGAGTAGCCAATTGGTGCTATATATATGTATATACACATATATACTTCTTTGGGGTCGGAGTCGTTACCTTCACACACGTGACGACAAAATTGTAATACCCTTTTCAAGGGTAATGAACGCGCACAAATTCAAGCTGACAGGCCACGGCCAGCCCACAGAAGCCTTCAAGCCATGTTGTCAGACGCAGAGAGGGAAAGTGAGCGAGACCGTTCGGTGGACGAAGTTCGCTGGCCAAGGGTGCAAGGGTCGAATGGTTGATGGTGTTAAGCCAACACACAAGTTAGCCATGTCAGTTGACGTCATTTTGGGCTGGAGAACTCTTGGTTACCGCAAGTTTTGTCGGATCGTATGTTTTGATTGCGGTTGGCATTGCCGCCGTATTTGTGAATTGCCAACCAGATTTGGTTAGTAAACCTGATTGAGATTCAGATTCTTGTTCGGTTACAGTTTGAATTTAATTGTGGAATTGCATCTGACAGTTATTTAACAACATTTGCGGTTAGCTCGGAATCGGGGGTGCTTTTTATTTATATTTCTCTCGATTTTGGTCACTTTAAAGATTTATGTGTGCTAAGCGCTGCACGAGCAGGATATCAATTCAAATTTTATATGGCATCACATGGCGTATGCGCAATTTGTTATAATAAACATGTTGCTCGGCATTTTGAACGTTTCACAGCCTTTCCTCCTGTTCATCCTGTCAACTTGTCAAACAATTTATTACGCCTGCTCGCCATTGTCGTCCCTACCAACCCCACCGAACCCAAGGCAACCCATCACATCATGATTTATGGCTGGCCGCCTGGTTTAAGTTGTCGCCTCCGGTTGCCATTTCTTTTCTTCACTTTCTATGTTTGTTTTTTTTTTTCTCAAAAATTTAATTTTCTCGCATTGTTTGCTGATGTCACATACAAATTTCTAGCTGGGATTTCTATTTGCTTTTTCTTTTACCAACATAATTGATGACCGAGCAGTGTACGCATTTAATATTCATGCTTAAGTGTGTGTATCTATGTAGATGCATGTGTCCTACTTGTGTAAATCATACTAAACTTGACAAGGCTAGTCAATACGATAAAAATGGTTTATATTAAGCCATCTACAATTATGCCCATCCACCCTAGCACTTAATCTCGATAGTGTAGACTCATTACTCCCATCACCATATTTATATACATACGCAGATCGACATGAACTAATTATTTTGGTTACTGTCTTCTAAATTTAAGTCAAATTTATCATGTTAAATGTTTTTTTGACATTTCGATTTGTCAGTTAATTAAATCACTGCAACAACATCAGCTTAAATCATTGCCCTCTGTACAATTGTGTTTGGAGTTCAAGTAAATTGATTGCTTAGCCATTTAATTGACAATCAGATCGGCAATGGTCAGTGGCCACGAGACGCTCGGTTGAGTGGCCAGGCATTCGAGTTAACCATAAAAGCAGTCCCCAGTTGGCCGAGCTGAAGCTGAAGCTGAAGCCCATCTATCTGGCAATGGGAAACCTTTTTGCACCCGCACTTTGGTATCTATTACAATCAAATTACAAATTAAATCAGAGAAACGGAATTAAGCACTTGCGAAAGAAGCGCAGAAAGTCCAAGGCAGAAAGAGTGACAAGCGAAATTCAGCAAAGACAAGCCACGGCTAAGGCAAAGCTGAAACTGAACTGAAAAGGGAATGGCAAAAATAAAATAAAAACAGGCAGTGGCAGCAGCAGAAGAAGCAGCAAAATCAGCTTTGGTTACGATGCTGTGTGACAGGAACGTGGAAACTCTGGGAATAAGATGAAATCGCTTAAATGCGTTAGTTAAACAAGTCAAGTTATAAGTTCATTTTCCGGCAACCGCACACATCCGGCGAAAGTAAACGCAAATACCACAAAACCTCCCTCTGACACACACAAACATCACCTAACCACCCGCCCCTCCCCAAACGACCATATATTTATTCTCTCTGCCCCCATGCTACACCACACGGCAGCTGTCGCCAGCAGGCTAGCGAAGCGTGTGATTCCATAAAATCGTGGCCCGCTCGGAACTGGTAAGGATAAAGGTGCAGATAAAGGTAAAGGTGAAGGCAAAGGAAGGGACTGTGTGCGTCCAGGGAATCATTGTCGCTGCAAGCGAATACGAGCAGCATACAGAACAAGGCACTAGCAGTAGCTCCACTGGCCAGCAACCAACTAACCATGCAGCAAAGTCAAAACTGTCCCCACAACAGCCCACGCCTTGAAGCAATAGCCAAACCGAATGCGAGCGAAAGCAAGTAAGCGTGATCCAGTTGGGAGTGACCAGACTGGCAGATACTCTCTACTCAGTACCTGCGTATACATAAACAACAGCAAACTCAGTGCGCTTCTTCAGATTTATTTTTAAATGTCTAAAGTTGGCTCGCAAGTGGGTTAATAAGGCGTGGTTTTTAAACGAAATAAATTCATTGGAGTCATCCATCCAACTATAATATTCATAATCTGTTGAGCGTTGAGCTTCTTCTCCTTGTTTGCACGATTTCGCTATACTCTCTTTTGCATTCGGCAGAGTATATAGCAAAAAGAAAAGAAACAAGTTAACGCTCTCTGTTGTACGTTTTGTGAGGGTCTCCAGCTTCGCCTGCACTCGAGTGCTCCGCCACTCAACTGGACTAAACTGACGACAGCGCGGCTGGGAACTGAGCATTGGGAACTGGCAACTGGGCAACTGGGTACAGGGAACTTAGGCAGTCGTCCGCTGGTGTCTGGCAACTGGCGATTAGGAGCTGCTAGCTGAAAGATGAAAACTAGTAACTGTCAACTAGCTGCAACAGCATCAGCATTGGCCAATGAAAATCGCTCACCCCAGCACAAATAAAAAATAAATTTGAAAATAGTGCACAAAATGCAATTCCCCAAACAGCAACTGAAGTTCTTTGAAGTCGACACTGCAAAGTGGGAATTTTCAGAGGGCAAGCAAACGCTGCGTTAGGTGAGAGCATCGAGTATTGAGCAGATGTAGATGCAACTACAGCTGCAGCTTATAGGGGGAAGCAGCCTTATCTAATGCTGCATATTTGTGTCAAAGTGCCAAAACGACCATAGAAATGGGTGGCACAGGGGACAAGATAGAGTGTAAAGTGAAGGGAAACGCTTAATTAGCGTAAGTAAGTGACACAGAACTGTCAGCCATTCAGTGGGTGACAACAGCATCAAGACTTAACCACCAATGCTCTCAATCAGCCCCACCGCCACACCAACCCCAAATCCGACATATTCACATAAGCCCGTATATAGCTGTGTGTGTGTGTGTGTGTGTATTGGGCAACCAACCTCTATTACAAACACTTTGGTTACGACTCGAAGGGGGTGTTAAGCGTTTTAGTGGAATTGTTGATCGGATATGAGATGCGTCTGCAAAGTTAGCCACATGAACAATCCGGCTTAGAGAACCCTAAAGATTCGACTGGGAACTTTTCCGAGGACTTCAAAGTCCATGGCGCATACATACGCATATAATTACAAATTACATGCAAAATTATTTAAATTCTTTTATTTTCATTCATTCAGGACATTTCAACGTTTTATTAAGCTTAGTTTTTTTCTGGAACTGGAATCTTATTTCGATGTTCTAACTGTAAGAAAAATCCAGCTTAAGTTCAAAATCAGTTTCGAAAATAAAAGACAATATTAAGAAATGTTTTTTGTATGTATTCTTGAAGACCTTTGATATTCAAATTGATTTTGTCCTGACATAAGATTTTAAATAGATCAAATTAACTAAAGCGCAAATAATTTAAATAAAATGTATTTCATTAATGGCGCCAGGAAAACTTTGTGATGGCATTTTCAAATCAGTTTGCTATCCAATGAAGTAATGTAAAAACAGACTGCAATTTAAGTTGAGGTCTTCAAGTAAAGATAAAGCTGAAGTTGACGTTAAATTGAAAACTGATGGCAGTTTTTTCATCACGTATGTATGTATGTATATATAACGTATACGTAAACGGTATTTAAAGCGTAATAAATGATTCTATGCTGTCGGACGGTGACTGTGTTTCTGACTGCGACTGAATGTGTGTGTGTGTGTGTGTCTGTGTTTGTGTGTGCGTTTGAGTCCCGTTGGCACCCTTCTGGCATGCATCCAATATATATGCAGGCAGTGCACGCCATTTGCCATTAATATGGCGCACAGTTAGACATTTTGGCCATTGGTCTTCTACAGTCACACCCTACCCTACACCTTACCCTACAACGTACCCTACACCGTACCCTACTCCCTAGCCCATCCTGCACGCTGCTTGCATCAGCCCTGCTCTTTACATTTTCTAAGTGCAACTAGTAAAAGTTGTACGAATCTCATTTCTTTGTGCCCACAACTGTGACCGTCTATGTCGATTAAGAGATTTAATGGCCACAAACTGAATGACCAAAAGCATCGGGATGCAGATTCTGGTACTGATGCTCAGTCCTCTCCTGTTGCTGTTAGCCAGAGCTGCGAGAGCTGGATGCATTTAAATGAAACTTTAATTCGACTGCTTAAATACGAAGCCTGCAAGCCAACCAACTGTTCAACTAGTTCAAATCAAAACAAAATCCACACAGATGGCCCCCAGTCCTCAGATCTCCCCCAGATGTAATGTCCACTGTTTGTGTGTGTGTGTGAATGTGTGTGTGTTCATATATGACACCAAGGCGAGTACACTTTATAGTTTTTGAGTAAGCACACAACAATATGAGCGAGCAAGTGCATAAATGAATGACTCGACACTCCACTGGTTGTCAAGACAGGCAGACAGACAGACAGACAGTGAGGGGAAAAGAGAGCAGTTCAGTTCCTCAGTGCCTCATACATGTACGAATACACATATGTATACTCATATGTATATGTATATGTGTGTGGCACGTGTCCTGTGACTCCCAAAGACAAAGAGCAATAAGATGACTTCAAGAGCTCATGCTCTGCATATAAACGAGGATTATAAATAACTAATGCGGTTTGTAACGCTTGCTATTTACAGAATAGACACCGGTAAATGACTAACTGAATAATAGTAAGCCACTTTGGTTCTAAGCCAATTGACAATTACCCTTAATGATTATCTCGAAAGTCATTTGGAGGCACTATTTTGTGGAGCCTGTCATATTTCAATTCGAAAAGATTTAATTTAAATTTTTCAAACATTTTTGATTCACATATGTCGTGAAATGCATGTAGCGCTAAATATAATCTTTACACAACTTCAAATTACATTTTTTGTAGCCATTTGGAACAATAGCTATGTACAAGTATTCTTTGTAAAATGTCTTTGAGCGAATATAATGTCTAAGAAAACAATTCTTTAACAATCTCAATTCAATTTAACATTCTCAGTTTCAAAACTAAATCAATAATGGATATTTAGGGCATTTTTGCTTCGGATGTTCGTCAGTTGGGCTATTCCTGGTCGTTTTGTTGTTGATGTTTTAGTTACAGCATCGTTACTTGGCTCTTGCAGTCTGTTTTAGTGCACGCCTGATACCCATATGCTTTATCATACTTATACCTAACTACATATACGATGTCTTTTATGGGTTCTACGTGCGTTGTGAACGGTACGACCAACAAGGGCGGCACCCGAGCAGGGGTTCAAAAACGTACGTCATTTTGGCGTGTTTACAGTAGCTAAATTTGATGGGAATTGCAAGATTTTTAGTTTCATGGTGGCACATGGATTTTGAAGATTTACTTGGATTTGAGTTTTATTTAATAATTTCTTGTCTTCTTTTTAATATGTGACATTGTTATGTGAAGAACTTGTACTTTTAGTAGCTTAACTGGATTTTTAAAATCACGAATTTTGTTAAATATATAAATTTGAGCTGTAAGTATCTTTTTACACTGTACGAGCTGCGAAAGACCCCTTATGAAAACTGTACCACTGTTCGGTAACCACTCAACTGCACAAGTATAATTTAATATGAAAACTCACTAACTACATTTCATTTAAAAAAATATTATTCTTGACGTGATTTCAACTGACAGTACTCGCCGAATGCCACAGAAACCGTGAGGGAGAGGGAGAGGGAGAGGGAGAGAAAGAGAGCGCACTACAGAGTAAGTGAGATGGAATGAATGACAGTTGTTCGCATACTTCAATTTGCACATCATTTACTTTGGTCTCATCAAAGTTCATCAGAGCGCTAATTGAAGCGCTTTTAGTTTAAGCCATAAAAGCCAGACCGGGCGTGCTTGGCTTTTAGAATGGTAACTGAAGATGTATGTATGTGGCATACATAGCTAGATGTGTATGTGTGTGTGTGTGCGTGTGTGTGCTTGTTTGCGTCAAAGTGTTGAGGTCAACTCTTTGCACCTTTATGCACTTATTTAAGGAAGTTGTACTTGCCACTGGCTGTACAGTGGCTTTTACCATTAACCACATATTCCCAAATGACTAGCCCCGCTATAGTTTTCTCTCTCCTACCCTCTCTCTCTCTCTCTCTCCCTCTCTCTCTCTCTCTCTCTCTCTCTCTCTGTCCATCTATCTGTCCTTCTATTCTTTCGTTCAGTCAATTATTTTGCAGTTTTTGCGGTTCCTTTTGGCTAATTAAAACCAAAACAAATGCAATTTTCACCGCTAGCAAAAATAGTAAAAGCTGTCAACGTTACAACAATGTTGGTGTGGGTATTTATGTCTGTTTCTGTGTAGATGTGTAGATGTGTAAGTGTGGTTGTGTGGTTGTGTAGGAGGGAGTGTATCATTGCTTACCCATCGCAACAACCGCAAACAACAAGCAGGACAATGCAAATGAAGTGGGCAGGTAACTGGGCGCAGGACAACAAGAGCAAAAGCAGCATAAAAAAAAACTCAAAACTGGGAACGAGAAATGCACACAGACAATGAATGTCACCAGAGAGCAACTAGCCCCTATCCCCGCAGCCTTTTAGGTCCCCTCTCAATCACTCGCTGCTGCTTTGTGTGCATCCGTTTGCTTTGTTTTCTTATTTGCTTTGAAACATATTCCCGCTGCGAGCTGTAGTATTTCTTTGTTGTTGTCGTTGTTGCTGTTGTTGTTGCTGTTGCTGTTGTTGTTGTTGTTGTTGTCGTTGTTGTTGTTGGTGTTGTTGCTGTTGTTTCATTTGTATCACTGTCGGACAAGGAGGCCCAAGAAGCATCAAGGAATATATTCGTAAAATTGCTGGGTGGACCGACAAGTTGCAAAGTTTCAAAATTTAATTTATTTAAACACAATTATTTGAAAATTTCTTGGTCTATATACAACTTTTTTTTTTCGAAATCTGTAGCAAAAGCATTTGACTTTCAGCTTCCCGAAAGGCTAGATAATTCGCAATGAATTATTGTTTGTGCCAATTTCATAAAATTCATCAAAATACTTATTCATAAACCTTCGAAAACTAGTCTTAATTCGTCCTTAGGTGTATTCATTTCAAAATATATCTACATATGTATTATGAGCTTCAATTTGTTGAATAATTTTAAAAAAATGTACAAAAATGTCGCAAGCAGCTGATATATAAATAAATATAGAAGTAAAAAGATAATTTGATTTATTTAATCATTTATTTCATTATAATTGATACTAAATTTGTTTGGTTTTTTTATTTATTTATTGGATTGTGTGCAGAAAATGGCGAAAGCTTGGTTAATATTTGAATTAATTGTCTTAGACAAATAAAAGTTAGCCGATCCGATATTTTATTTGAATCAAGCGCAAACAGTGATAATAGATACTCGAAGTGCTAACAAACTAACTGAACTGCCCCAGATGCTTCAGTGAGCCGCAAGTCAAGACAAGGCAGGCATTGAGGTGATGCATGAATGAAACAGTTGGTGCTACCTATTGTTGAACTACAAATATATTGTTTGAATACAAGTGTTGTCTGTCCATGCCAAGCCCCTATCAAGCCATGATTCTACTGCCACCCTCATCATCTGGTTTCCGGTTAGTGGGGTAGGGGGTGTGGATGGAATTGTGTGCGGGTGCATAGCAAACTAATGTCATAGTCACGCCGCATGACGTTGACAACAGTAATGTTTATGTTGATGATGATGATCATGATGATGGCGGTACTGGTGGTGGTGGTGGTTGTGGGTGTAGAGGATCAAAGCAACACCTGTGCACTGAGCGACTGCCACACAGGGCATAATGAGCAACATTTGCCATCCGCCATTGTTGGCAACTTAAAAGTAGATGCAACAGTCGCTGGTTTGCCATGCATTTCTTTGTCTACCGTAATGCAGGCAGTTGCCCCGCTCGCGCTTGACTCACTCTCTCCCTCTCTCTCTCTCTCTGTCTCTCTCTCTTGCACTTGCTGCACTTTTGCTACATTTCTGTTGCAGCAAATGAGCAACAAAACTGAGAATCGAATGCCAACCGCGTATTGCCTGCCATGTTGAATCATGCAACAAACAACAGCAGCGAACTGCAAAAGGCGAAAGGCAAATGCCGTTGCCAGCAATGAGGCATTGATATGCCAGGTATATGCAAACAGATGTACATGCTTATATACACAGGGCAGGGGTGGAGGGAAGCGTAGGCATCGGCATATGTGTGTATGTGGGGCACAAAAGACTTCAATTATGGCAATGAGAACGCTGGATAACTGTGTGTTGCATCACCACCCGACTCGTTACTGTCGCAACGGCGGCTAATGGCAACAAATTTTCAATGTGTGCCATCTGTCTTCGTCTCTCACTCTTTCCCCTTCTCTCTCTAGCTCTCTCTCTGTGTCTGTGTCTGTGTCTATTTGTGTGTTTGTGTGTGTGTGTGTGTGTGCGAATTTTTATTTCCCTGCAAAGCTGACATCGCCTTTTGTGTATGACAAATGGCAAAAAGGCTCGCTGGGTCGGCAATCTGCCGCTCAGTCTCTGTCCCTGCCCCTTACTGCCCTCCTCATTTCCTCTCTCTCTCTCTCTCTCTCTCTCTCTCTCACACTCTCTCACTCTGTGTCTCTGTCGTCTGTCGCTGCCTTTGTGTCATTGGGTCGGCAGTTGCATGCACTGCAAATGTAATAAGTAATGCATGCATAATAAAATAGATGTATGGCTGTGTGTGTGTGTGTGTGTGTGGCATACTTTTAGGCGTTGCATAGCAAATTGTGAGCTTAGAACAGTTATTCATGTTTTCCGTAAATTTGTGTGTGTGTGTGTTTATGAAAAACGCACTATTTTAATAAAAGACAGAAAGAAAGACCAAATATATATGAATATGAACATGTTTCCGATATATCACGGCCTTATCCAAGTCAAGTACTTTAACAACTTATCAACCAGATTTTTAATTCAATAACTTGAAAAGCTGTTGGACAAAAAAAAAGAAAGAAAAAAAAAAACTTTTGCCAGTACAAAAGTACTGTAAATTTTCGACTTAAATGGATTTTCCGTCAAAGTTAAGTTTCTTTTCTTTTTTTTTTTTTAAATTTTTCATTTAAGCTGAGTTGTCTAAAAACTTTTAATTGTTTTATTTCTCTATCTTTAACATTCAAATTTTTGCTCAAAAATAGATTTAAAGAGCAGATTTAAATATTCCCTCATTCTAAATTACATATATCGACTTGATTTGGGAGACGTGCACTACTTGTAACTGGTATATAACTTATAAATTAACAATAAGCAAAAACATATATACATATATTAATTTACATATAAAATGCATTTGCATTTTGCAGCTGCAAAATTAATTACTCGTACAGAGAACAAAAGACAATTCGCTTATTGCAATAGTGCAACAATGCACTGCAGTACAAATGTGGCAGTTGCATGCTAAAACTGGCAGTTGAAATGTGAGCTGTTGCCTATGCTCTTAAAGGCAAAGGCAAGTGAGCAAAGTAAGCACCATCATATGCTTTACTGACTAGCTGAAGACACTAACTACTCCAGCTCGATAATCACAATGAAGCATTCAACAAAATTTCGGGTATGGGCGACAAAGTAATACTCTTCAACAAATAAATAATATTTATTATTTATTTCGATTATGAATTCTGCACTGTACCAAAATATACATATGATTATCATTGCCGTAGAGATTGTGCATTGCGAGCTCCTTCATAGACATATGTATGCATCTATATTTAGCAGCACCCTCTGCGTATAGCGTATGTGTAACTTGTGAGAAGCTGGAGAAGTGAGTCGGGCAGCTAAGTAAGCTTCTAAAGCGGCCCCAACACTATCATGTCCTGCGCATAATTATGAAATAAATATAATTTCCATAGAGAGCCCATAATGATATCAACGATGAGATACAACCAGCTGCGGTGGGTGGGGGGTGGGGGGTTGCAGATGGAAGTAGAAGTGGAGGTGGAGGTGGAGGTGGTTTTAGACACCACAAAATTTTGTAATAATAAAGTTTTCCTTCAGCAAATTGCAAATGTGTGTCTTGCCTCAACACACTCACGCTTCTGCTTCGTCTCGGTGTGTGTGTGTGTTTGTGTGTCTATGTGTGTAAAGTGACGACTACCATATAATTCATTATTAAAAAGGCTTAATGACAAAACTTTAACATTTTAAGTAAAACAAAAATTTAAAAAAAAAATACGGTGGATCCAGGGGTGGGGTTATGCAGTGCAGGCAGGTCAAATAAGGAACACTTAACTTCAAATTTTATAATTTTTACTGCAGCAGTTAATTATTAATTAATAATAAGCTACTTAGAACATTTACATTTGCGTTCATTAAATTACAACAAGCATTCCTCTAAAACAAAAACAGTGGTTAAGAAAACTGCCAATGATTTTGATAACTAAATAATTTCATTGAGCTTGAATGCGTAAAAACATATTTATAATTGAAATTTCAATACCTGCCTACTGTAATTGCTAAGCTGAAAAATTAAAGAAACATAAATATAAATTCGGTTAAGTAATCAACTTAAAATAGTGCAAGCAAATCGCATCTGTTCAGTTTTCTTTGAGCGTACCGAACACATCTGCGCTTTTCAAGCTGAATTCAAAAGGAAAATCGCGAAAACTCGAATGGAAATGGTCTGGAAGTACGACAGAGACAGAGCACTATTTGAATATTAAGAAGAAATGACAATTTTGTTGATCGTGGCAGCCACTATACAGCTCCATTTTACCAAGTATATAATAATGATTTTAACTTGAAACAGTTTATCGTTTGAATTTTAGAAACTCACCATACTTTTGGCGCCAAAGCTAACTCACCTTATTATGCAGCACGCATATTTCTAAGACGGAAGGTTGTGTTGTCTTAATAACCCTTATACTCTAATACAGAAGCTTTTCGACACCCCTAGAGATAGAGACTTGAAACTTGGTCTGTGCCAGAGTCCGACAAACTGTAAAACTGGAGATCTACGTCTGCTAGGAGACTAAAAAATCGATAAGCCACATATCTAGCACAATTTTAAGGCTACAGTCCCAAAATTGGTTGGCAGTTTGTTTGCGATATCCTTCAGAGATCAACATATGCCACGCCAACTTCTGCCGACCCCAGGCACTCGTTCCGTCGTCAAATTTGTTACGTAGTAATATACGTAGCTTTTAAGAACCGATCACAAATTCTTATACCATGCCCACAGTAGCCCCCAGAATCGCCAAAGCCGATATTTCGCAAAGTGTAAATCGATAGATCCGCATATCTCCCACAATTTTAAAGATGCAGTCACCATAGCAAGGCATTTTTAGACAACATCCACCGCTCCTAGGAATTTCGGCCCTATAAATCTTGTATATTCCACAATTTGTAAGCTAGAGCCACCAAGTATGAAAGTATGTTACTGGTAACTCCGTTAAGAGATAAAAAACTCTTTCTTCCCAAACCGATACACCTGTTGGTGTACATCTATAAAACCATATATGTCACACAATTTTAAAGCCACAGTCACCAAATTTGATAAGTACATTTTTTTTAAATCCAGTGTGATTTTTTTCTGAGTTTCGTTGTGGCTACAAAACCAATCCGCCACGCTCTTGACTGGAACGGAAACGGAAACTCTTACAGCGACTGCAATTCGAGCGCTCTTTAATGTCAGGCAGTTCCGTTCTGCTGGACCTGATTGACGATGTCTCTTTTTGATCCGGAGTTGACATAAAAAAAAATGCTCAAGCTAATAAATTATTAATTATTTGTGACCATAAATCCAATGACAGCGATTAGTCGTCGCCGCCACCATACTCTTAACTGACAATGACCCCCTGCCCATATCTACGAATACATTTTGGAATGAAAACAAGTAAGAATACTGAAGACGAATGAGCTGGACTACGTGATATCCTGAGCCCGGTTGTTAAATATATTATTCAAGTTTTATTGCCATATTTCCCTTTAAAATGCTTTTCACACTCAAATCTATTCATTTGCTCTCATTTCTTTGGAGATGCTTCCTTCTGCCTGTCACATACATTTGCAAAAAAAAAAAACCATTTTTAATGGGTTCAGGGCATAAAAAGCTATAACCCAAAAATCTTGGAAAGAACTGACGAAACTTGCATGGCATTGCATTAGAAACTTTCTTCCATTAGGCTTGGTACAATTTTTTGAAGTGCTTTATTTAATGGTCAGCCGAATCGGTTTATATTTACATATGTCAACATATCAACAAAAAAAAAAATCACCAAATACTTCAAAAAGAAAAACATAATCTAAATGGGTTGACCATCGAAAACCACAGAAGCTGGAAATAATTAATGGGTTGGAATTTAAATACTGAAAACTTGCTACGATTTCGCAAAAACAAGTTTTGTCACTAGTTTTGTCATTAGTTCCGTTGCTTCTGGCGCTACGTTTTGGGAGCTGCAATATATTTTTGTTTAGTTTAAGCTTTTTGCTGGTAACAATGTCAAAAGGCAGTCGCAAATTAACTTTGCCGTTTGGCATACTACAAAACTCTCGCAAGTAACAACATTTAGAAGCTAACTAATTACCAAAAATTGGAAAAAGTGAGGAGGGCAACGAACGCCGCCGGGGCGTATCGGGGCGTTGTAGCCACACTTAAGTAACCAGCAACTGTCAAAGAGTGGAAAACAAAATAGAGAACAAGAAACGGTTCTGAAAATTCAATACCCTAGCAGATAAAATTGAAATTTATCCTAGCATATGATACGAGGAACATGTAAGAATACTGTAGTCGAGTGAGCTCGACTACGATGTACCCTGAACCCAGCTGTTAAGCATACTATAGTTTTATTGGCAAAATTCCCTTTCAGAAGTCTTGCACCCAAATGTGAGAAGGTCTTCAAGTGCACTCTTTTCTTATGGCAGGCACAAGGAATGCAGAGAAAAACCAAACTAACCCAGATCATATTCATATGCACAAGCTCGAACTGACCTGAACTGGCTGACGTGCATATAACGGGGCTCTGCAGAATACACACAAAAACATATTGACGCTCGCGTCGATTAACATGCCATCTCTTTCTCACACATGCGCTCGCATACTTATACACACAGAAAATGCTTGCGGCTGCTGATAGAAATGATATCAATATGAGAATCTATTTTCGACTATAACTTTGATGTTTCTTAACCGATCTTGAGGAAATTAAGGCAGTTGATCACTAACACGCATTTGATTGTTATGAACTATGTATTATTTGGAAGATTCTGCCTTCAAAATTGGGGCATTTATTGCTATCGGAAATCTAAATGTATCGATATTCCTGAAACGATAACCTATATTTTAAATTTGAAGTCTCGAGCTATACGGCGCGTTCACACAGACATACGGACGGACGGACAGACGGGCATGGCTATATTGACTCGGCTGTTGATCCTGATCAAGAATATATATTTTTTATGGGGTCGGCGATGTTTTATTCAGCCTGTTACATACTTTTGCACAAAACCATTATTTCCTTTTCAACTATTTTGAATGGGTTAAGGGTATAGAAAGAAGAAAAGCATTCTGAATAAATGACGAAATTTGACTTAATTCCTTTTTATACAGAGCTGGAAAATGATAAATAAAGAACATATTAAGCTCAAATACAACTCCACAATCTAAAAACAAGTCTTTCTCCAATTTTGTACATGTATCAAGCAAATAGTTTCGATTAACATGTTTCTGTATTTGTACTTAATGTATTTTAATTCTTTAAATTGCTAAGCTGTCTTGTGTTTTTCAACATAGTTTAATTACTCCATGTTAGAGTATAGAAAGAGAAAAATTGTTGCACCAAAAGCAACAATAGTAACAAGTAGAAGAAGAAGCAACAACAATAAATGGCGATGAAAATTGAGAGCTAGCTGCAACTGAGGCGTCTTTGGTAGAAGCAAAGTGCAAACGTTTTGCCATTTTGGGTAGACGCAGGACATGGCCAACTTTTGTGCCAAGTCACTAGCGAAAGTTGCCACAACATAAACACCACATAAGCACACACACACACACACATAACTTCACATATATGTATACGCCTGCAATTGTAAAATGTTTTTTAATTTGACCAACAATACTTTTGCAATAGTCACGGTGCCAACAAAAAACAAAAACTTGGAAGAAACAATCAGCAAGGGTAAAGGACATGACAATGTGGGAAAAATGGAAAATATTGTGCACCCAAAACTTCAACTTGCCTGGTTGGGTGGGTGTTAAGTGGTGGGCGTATATTTAGCTTGCAACGATAGATGGTCGGGCGAGCCGCAAATGCAAGCAAAAGTTAAGAACAACACTGTGTAGGCAGTTGGCCATGTAGCAAGTTCGGCTATAACAATAAAAATTGCACGTTACGCTTCAAAGCCAACAGCGCACGACACAGGAGTAGGCAGGATGCTGGGAGAGCTGGACACGGCATATCACAAAATATATGTATCCTTGCAAAAACACTATCGATTGTTTATGAACAGGGAGTAGCGGAAAGAGAAACTTTTCGTTATTATTTTCAACTTAATAAAAATGAAGGAAACACACAGCAAAAAAAAAGCTGAACAAAATTAGTCTTATTTAATATCCGATATTTTACCATGAATATTATAAGATTTCTCATTTATAAACATTTCTCATAGTTTATAAATTCATATAAATTAATTTGAAAAAAAAATGAATTACCGATTTTAAGACTATTTTCTTAATTTCCAAAATGATTTGTCTTAAAAGTCAAGGTTTGCACTTCTACCTTTCAGACATATTTTATAATATTAAGTAAAATATTTCTAAAAAAAAAAAAAAAAAGGAAAAAAAAAACTTTCTCATTTTATAAATTGTTTTCTTTCCTATTATTTCTAATAAATAAAAAAAATTGTTTGGTTTTTAGAGTGACTTTCACTATTTGAGCGATTTTCTAAAAATCACGGCCGCTTTTTTTCTTAGTGCAGTTAAGATTCGTGTGGCAAGCAAACACAGATAAAGCCGGCAGGTAAACGTTAAACGTTGCATGCAAGTTACTTTTTTAATTACTGCGAATTAACGCTTTTTGCTTTTGCTAGTCCAACATTTCATAATTGCAATGATTGCGCTGTCTAATATATTGAAAATTTCCTGATTGTAGCTCTTGTAGTTTTTGAGATCAATGGGGCTGAACGGTGTGAGTTAAGTAACTATATTATGTAAAAGCAAAATAATTTCCACACTTGGAGAAAAACGCCGATTTACATACAGGCAAAAACCTAGATGAGTAAGATGTTGCTCCAATAATTTTGAATTAATTTAAAGTGTCTTAAATACTCGTAAATATAAATAGATTATGATTTAAAAGCCGCCACAAATAAGAATGCAATAAATACGATTTATTTTTAAATCAGTATTCAGTTTACTTACTATTCAGTTTTACTTACATTATATTTTCGATTATTTAGGTTAGATCTTTAAGAAATTGCATTTTGCTTATCACATTTGAACTAAATGAAAATAATTGAAGCGATTTATTCAACTGGCTAAACTGAAGTGAAATGAAATTCCTACAATAAGCGAACGCTTTAAAATTAAAAATGTATCCAACAATTTGTCAGGCTTGCCGAATAAATTGTTAAATAAATAAATCTCAAAGTTATCTAAGCGTGTCCAAATTCGATTTAGAGCTGCAATGAACGCGGCGACGATTGAAATAAAATCCATTGGAAACGAAAGCATAAAGCAATAAAATTTCCTCTGCTAAATTGAGATAGCCTCAAATAAAATAAAGAAAATTACAGGTACGCCGAACACTCAATGCCCTTGCGATCGAATCGATTTCTGTTATGGAATATTTATATTATAATTTATCGATCCTTAACGGCGGCTACCAGTAATATACCCACCAAATTTGACGGCTCTAACTCAAAAACTGCGGAAGATATAGCCATTTAAAATTGGTAGGGTCGGGGGGCCTAGGGGCGGCGGATGTGGCCGTTTCATATCCTTATATCTTTATCCTCTTATCTTTAAAGGACATCGCCAACAACCAACCAACCAAATTGGCGGACAATAGCCTTAAAATTGTGGGAGATATATGGTCTTATCGATTTGCGAGTATCGATTTTATCGATTTCCTAGCCACCTAGTGAACGTACACTTTATCTGATGAGGGTACAGACCAGTATATGTTCCAAGTTACCTTCGGTATCAAAGTATAATTAAATTAAATGGATTATGGTTCCAATCATATGGTTAATTTTGAATACCCTAGGGAAGAGTATTACATCTTTTTGCCTATATATTTATTTATACATACATATATTTATGTCGTTCATTTGTATATTCGTATATTTTAATTGCTGTTGGAACACCGATTTTTGGTTCGTTTAAATTGTCATTGATTTTATTTTTGTTCGCGCGTAATTTTCGCTAACATTTTCATTTAAGTGCTCGTCAAACAAACATCGAATATTTATCTGTCATGTTTTTTAAGAATTAATTAGGCTGCACCACTTAGCAGACAATATATTATCAATCCAATATATAGAAAATTGATATGTGCCACACTTGCTAAACTCCCAAAACCAACAACAACACAGACATAAAAACCAGTTTAAATTATTACACATTTGATGAATACTTAATTTTAATGTAATTTATTTTTTAGGCTTGTGGTCGGGTCAAAAAATAGATGACATTATAATGTTGAATGACTTGTCAATTTGAAAGTGATGTTTAGAACATGAGTATTACAAATGTGTAATTTTGAGTGCGGTATCTATATGTGGATAATGGTAATGGACAATTGCTAAAATTTATTTAATTTTAGTTAATTAATATTGTAAATTATTTAAGGTCATATACATAATATTAATATAAACACAACTCGCTTCTGTGACGTGTTCTCTGAAAAACATGTTAACTACAAATTTGAAGGATGAAAATCAATATTAATTAAAGGAAGCTCATTGGAGTTGACTAGATAGACACGCAGGAATTCTTCTGGATGAAATCATTTAATACCAACATCCGCTGTAAGACAACTAAAATAACGAGATATTTATGGTACTGGTAGAAAGGATGTAAGGACAAGATGTGCTCGGCAACAGTGCTGCCTGCCAACTGACAAAGACCACGAATCCGCCGCTGTGCAGGAGGAGCCGATACAGAAAACTCAACTCAGCAATGTGTGGTGAATTGGCTTCAGTCGAAGCGTGTGGTTACAGAATGTGGGCATACAGGGAGGATGGGATAGGGGGAGGACTTAGTTCGCGCTGCCAGCAATCGGCGGCTGCTGCGGGCTGGTGTCTGGTCAACACAATGTTGTTGTTGCAGCCCGTTTGCCGGTGATTGTTTGTCTATTTATATGCTCATTATGTTTTCGCGCTTGTTTTACCAGCCAAAGCAGCGGCAACAACAACCGCAAGGGGAGCCCTTTAAATAATGTGCGGCTATACATTTTGGCAAGAAACGAGGTGCGACCAAAAGCTTTGGTTGCCAGCTTCCTTGGTTGGTGTCCCAAACAAAAAAAAAAATACAAATTAAAAAAAAAATTAGAAGCTCCGCAATTTGCCAGGAACCCTTTGGCAAACGGTCAAAGCATTTTTCATACCCTCCAGTCACAAAGAGGTTAAAAAGGGAGGCTTAGTTGAATTTGATTTGCTCAACAGTAGCGTGAATTGGGAAGTTTTACTATATTGTTCACAAAGAATAAAAAATGTTTTTCAAAAACAAAATATTGTAATCTTATTTAATAAAATCTTCTTTCTTTAATCGAAAATCTTAAATCTAAAATTATAAACGAAATTTTGATTTCTTTCTTCTTGCTGAGATCACATTTTGATCTTTTTGTAACATTATAAATGATGGTGACCTAGGGTATATCATAGTTCAGAAACCCTTTGTTAAATGACCATGCCGATGGTCATGTCGCTGTCCATCTAACCGCTTGTCAATCATATTTTTTCTTGTTTTGGGAGTCATTAATTAGTCATGGGCTAATTTGACAGCTGCAGCTGGAGCCGGAGCCAGTGCAAATTTAAGAAAACTAACAAAAAATCGTTAAGATATGTGATTGCAATTGAAAAGCAAGTGCCACATGGAAAGAAGCGATATAAAAAATGGAATCTGAATTTCAGTTGCAACGTTGCAACCTCATCACTACAAATCCAGGGACGAAATGTTTGCGGTTTCATTTCAAAAACAATTTGTGCATATATTTCCGAAATACTCATGCACATACATATGTACATATGTATATCTGGCACATGTAAAATGTATAACTATGTTTTTTTTAAACAATATTTCGCCTTTGTCTGCCTGTTGGCTTTTGTTATAGTTGGAGTTATTTTCATTTTGTTTAAAGTTTCTGATGGGACATATGACGCGATATAATGGAAGGTGTGCGGTTGTGAGGGTGATTTGGAAGGGGGGAGGCGGAAGGGGGAGGTTGTTGGTTGCGAAGGTTTCTGGGCAATGAGACAGAACTGAAACTGACTACAAAATGTTGCCGTATGCAAAGGATCAACTTTTTCTGTGAATATGGCGGAAAGTCAGCATTTCTGCATGTTTGCATGTGCATGTGTGTTTGCGTGTGTGTGTGTGTGTGTGTGTGCTACTGACGTAGCACTGGGCGTGAATGAGCTGTTGTGGGCAGGACCACAGTGCTGTAGTGCCAAGTTCCATGTTTTAAACGTGGCCAGCCGCTCTGTTTGTATATGTGTGTGAGAGTGTGTGTGCAAATAAACAAACTCATATGGCAAACACACGCACACACACTCACACAAACACTCACACGCACACACATAGTTGACAGCGCGAAAGTTGCAGTCAAAGCTCTCTTGGGTCGTGTTTATCTTGTGCTTACAGTGAATATTCCCTTAAACTTCGCTTTAACCATATGCATACACTGGGCAAAAATGTTGAAAATGATCTATTTAAACATGTGAGTATGTACATATATCGAGTATATCGAGGTGTAGCAGCTATGTCTCCAGGGATACCGCTTTTGCTCTTTGTCATGTTCTAAGATGTATGTATGTATATCTGTGTATAATTTATTAATTTCCAACAGGTAATTATTGTATCGCAATTCTAACAGCTCAAGCTTCAGAATTCATCCTCAAAATATATATAATTTATAGTTAGTAAGTTATTCTCTCCGTGTGAGCGTGCTTAAATATATGGGCATACTCTATATAAATGGTCATCAAAATCAGTGCACAGACTGAAAACTCAATCAGAATGCAACAAAACATTCACAAGCTTGCATTTGTTTGCGTATGCCATTTGCGAGCGTATACAAAATTCGACTTGATTAAAGTTGTCAAATGTTTTTGTCATTGCTTTTCCATCTTTTTTTGTGTCATTGTTTTGCCCTGTCGCAGTTTTTCCGCACAGTTTGGGCCCAAAGCATTTTTATTGCCACTGCACGAGCGAACAGTTTTCATTTTCATGCAATTTGTCTCGGAGTCTGGTTTTGGGCCCAATTCCGGCCCAGGGCTCAATGGCGGCACTCCGCGACAACGATGGTAATAATTATAATATGCCAGGGCCAGTGCGTAACCATAGCTTTTATTTGGTCCCATCAGTATTAGTCGCTGGCTTTATCATTCGCATAGATTTCACATACACTTACACAAACAGTTGTGTCTGCATTGCGATCGCATCGAAAAGTTTTCACAGAGGAAAGATAATAGAATGCATGAGTAATTAGCTGTAATATTAGAAATTCCCCAGATATGCAGGCATACTAACATACATACACTACTTCATACTTGGTCATTTTTTTTTTGGAGATATGTAAATTGTTATTAATTATCAATCAGATTTACATACATAAAATCAAATAGCCACACTGAATATCGCAAATAAATCCATTTATTTTTTATAGCATTAGAGAGAGTAATATATTTGGACAAAGGGTATAAATTAGCTTTATCTAATATTTCGATTATTGATTAGAAATAAAATACAAAATGAATATCAGAAACCTCTTAACCTAGAGAAGCCTTGCAGCATAAACAACTCGCGCAGTCGATCAAGTTACCCAGCGGATATTCTGCAACAAAGTGTCGCTGACCGTTGGGTTCATTGCTCATGAGAAATGTCGCATCAGCGTTTTTGGGTATCTGGGCCAAGTGCCGCTGACCGCTGAGGAAGCGGAAAGTCTATGGTTATATACTGTATAGATATATCTGTTATACTGTTATTTGCAGCGTAAATACAAATTCAATATTTTAATATATAAATGAATTTTCCACATTTGCGTAGCTATATCAGAAAGGTTTTATGGTTATTTCGATGAAACACTTATTATATCGATTATTCCTATGGGACCTTTTTGATATAGTGATTTTGGCCAAATGTGTGGAACTCAATAAGACGCATATGTTGTCAGATTGGTTATGGATTGACAACCATGGCTATATCGACTCGGCTGGTGATGCTAATCAAGAATCTATATAAGCTATGGGTTGGGAAATGTCTCCTTCAATGCGTATTAAGGTTCACCACAAAATAATAACACCTTACAATGGTATACAAATTTTAGGTCAACCTTTTTAAATTGGCGGCATAATATCTCTGATTGGTTTGAAAGTAAAAAAAAAAAATTTTGTGTTTTCAATAAAACATAACGCATATTTTGGGTATTGGTCTGATTTCTTAATAAATTTGTATGGGGTGATCAGTCAGCTTAAAAAAATGCATGGCCTATTAATGCCGTAAAATGTGATTAATTGTTTTTTATTTGAATTGAGGCGTAGCCCAATGGTTACGGTTAGCTTTGACAATTGTTCAGATGCACACAGCTCTTTGACCCATCCCTTCTATCTTCATCGACAAGCAGATCATTAAGAATAGAAACTACGACATCTGATTCCTTTTTAATTTATTTCTTTGCACAACCATTTTTCCATCAACTGCTGCAACAGATGTTGAACAGAGTTACGCATTTTCCAAAGATTTTCATGAATGCTGCATGATGTCATTCCGTATGTTACGACAATTGTAGTCGTGGTCGTCCCACAGCTGTTTGCCTTGGTGTTGCCACCATTTGCGTTGCCCAGCTGTCTTTAGTTAGTGGAGCGTTGCCGTATATTTGAGAGAATCACGTTAAGTAAAAATGATTCAATTGACCATCATGAAGCATTTTATTAATGAAGTATTCTTTAATTTTGATATTTTATTATCTATTGCATCACTTTGTTTGACCGCCGATATATCTTATGTTTGCCGCCAAAATAAATTTCCCGCACAGCAGTAAACTGTCTGGCAGCTCTGTGCCTTCCCGCCTTTTTGGGAGAAACTTTAGGGTCTTGCAACTAATTAATACGTCGTAGTGGCACCGACATACTTTTCAAACAACAAAACGACTAATCTTAACGAAAAAACGATACGCATTTAGCAACAATCAAAATTGGCGTGCAAATCAAAAACCAGCAAACTCGATGAGCACGCTGCGCTGTGAAAAAGTGAAAAGTTTACTTGACAACGTTACGTCTTTGTTGTTGCTATTGCTGCTGCAGTCGCGCGCTCATTTATCGAGGTGAACCCGCGGCCGCGCCCGCCGCTGCTGCTGCCCTCAGCAGCAACGTTCAATTCTAGCCAAAATTGTGTGAAAAGTTTGCATCTGCATTTTCATTTGCAATTATAATTACATCGACAATGAGCAACGATGTGCAAGAGCAGGAGCTCGGCGCCGAAGTGGTTACCAGCGGCGGCGTCTCCATCGACGACGGCATTGAGACGATGCGCAGCAAATTTGAAAATCTGTGCCGTGATCTAAACATGGATCGCCAGACCGAGGTCGACGCATTTCGAATGCTCAACGAAGTGCTGCAGCATTACACTTTGGAGGTGCGTACATTATGTGCATACACACTCATGCTTTGTGTGTGTGTGTGTGTATTTATTTGAAATTGCACATTGAGACTAACACTGATTTGCCTTTGCATTTGCAGGGGGATATCGGGCATTGGTTCTGTTGTGCCCTGTTCGCAGCCTGCCGTCAATCGACAACGCCCACGGTAGATGGCCAAGATACTGTCGTTATGGGCAATTGTGTGCCATTGAACAATTTGCTGCGCAGCTGTCAGATGAGGTGCGTAGCTTACTGATTTTATTTACGAATTTAGTTGTTGAAATTGTTGCATTTGGCCTTTTTCCCGCCTCGCCTTTCTATCTTTTTGTTCAGCATCTACGAGTTTACGCCAAGGATAAAACTGTGGTGCGACATGGCCAATCTGCCGCAAGAGTTTATCCAACAAATGGAGGAGCTAGAGCGCAAGTTTTTCATCACATTCACGCTCTACAAGAAGTACAGAAAAATATTCGAGCAAGTGTTTTTCTGCCCACCCAACGATAAGAAGTTCTCAAAATACAGGTGTGTGTGTGTGTCCCATTCGATACAATCCGAATTCCCATATGCAAAGAAGTCACCAACAAATCAATTTTGTAGCACTAAATGCTCCCACATGAAGCTGGACGATATCTGCTGGCGCCTGTTTCTATGTTGCAAGAATCAGAAGCCGACGACAACGCTTGATCTGGTCTCATCGTACAATCTTATGATGTGCTGCATTGATCTCATCTACGCCAATGTGCTGGCCGAGAAACGCACTGATCTCATTAACCCGAACTTTGAGGGCTTGCCACCAAATTGGAATTCGCCACACTTTGACGAGATGCAAACCCGCAATCATTGTATACTCAAGTACTTCTGCGAGATGACGGACGAGGCTAAAACCATGAAGGCGACTGTCTTCAGTAACATTATGCACAGCTTCTTTCAGTCGAATGTGAGCATCAACCGCAGCAGCTGTTAGCGATTATACTAATGAATGCTACTAACTTTTGATTGTGATTATTACAGACCATTTTTGGTAAGGAGGAGACGCTGCTCGGCCTGGTGGCCAATAAAAATTTCGAACGCAATCTGAGATCTCTAAATGTCAGCTACGAACAGTATGTGCTGAGCGTGGGTGAGTTCGACGAGCGCATACTAGCCGCATATCAGCTGGACGCTGGCGAGCACAACAATCTGAACGAGCAGGCGTTGCGTCCCCCAGTAACGCCGTTGACACGCAAACAGGACTTGCCTCCCCAGTCCGTGATGTCGGAACAAAAGTTCGAGCCAGTGGCCCATGCCACCAACAATGTAAAAAAGCTGAGTGCTATCATTAGTCGCATTACGGAGCCCACTGAATTTGTCAAGTAGGTTACTCAACATGGCCGAATCACATTTGTTTTTGGTTGTTTTTAATGAATGGTGAATTGCCCATGCATTCATCCATCCATCTCTCATTACAGACAGGCTGGCGAAGAGCATATTGCGAAGATATTAAAGATTATTGAGCAAATGGGAAACAAGTTTCTCGCAAAGTATCCAATGCGCAGTGAGGCTGAGAACCGATTCCGTTTGGCCAAATCGCTTTATTTCTACCTGATGGATCACATACTCCGTGCCGAGATTAAAAACAGGCCGCAAATTATGCGCAGGATCTCATTGGACATCTTTAATGTTACACTGATGACCTGTTGCACGGAGCTGGTGCTCTATGCTTACAACACGGAGCTCAAGTTCCCCTGGATTCTGGAGTGTTTCAGTATTAATGCGTTCGAATTTTTTAAGATCATTGAAATCGTTGTACGCCATGGAAAGGACTGCCTGACGCGCAGCTTGGTTAAACATCTGAATTCTATTGAGGAGACATGCCTGGAGCGACTGGTCTGGCAGCGCATCTCGCCAGCCTGGGATATTATGGGCAGTGCGGCCAATCCCTTGCCCCCCTACTTGGAAGTGTGCGAAGCTAGAACAGCCGGGCCACTGCAGATATTTCTGCGCAAGATATATCAGCTCGGTTGGGCTCGTATCTTAACACTATGCAATGAGCTAAATCTCGGTGAGAAGAAAGCCGAAAAGATTTGGACCATATTCGAGCATTCAATAACAAACAAGACTCAACTAATGCAAGATCGCCATCTCGACCAAATCATTATGTGTGCAATATATATATACATAAGAGTAAGTACGATAAATGACCAGTACCACTAAGCATACAATACAGTTAAGTCTGTTTTTTAACGACATTATCTAGTCGAAATCTAAATAGGTGTAATTTGTTGAATCCTAAATTTGTATGTATGCGTATATGTGTGGCCGTCGAGAAACAATGAATTTTGTATGTCGAGACAATGATACCCTGTCTTAGATTTTCACCATACATTTACAAAATTGATCAACAGTTATACAAAATTGATCAACAATTAAACCAAAAACCAAAAAGTCGAGTGCAAGCTCGCACACAAAAAGACAAAGATAGAGTGTTGCTGCTATCTTCGCACACATTCAAGGGCTTGCGTGATCCGGTCATAATATAGCTTCTTTTTTCGCAGGCATTCATAACCCATTAGGGTCTACTAGAAAAGGTGCGTACCTGTTCGTACCCACGCACGAATGCTTAAAAAAGGCTCGGTTTGTCTCAGCGAAGTCAAGTGAAATAATTCTGACTTGTTCCTCGTATCATATGCTAGGATAAATTACAATTTGATCTGTAGTTTGCTCATTTCTATGCTTAAGTGTTAATGTTATCTTTTCGTTATTCAAATGCAGGTTACGAAAATGCTGGAACCCAAATTTAGTAAGATTATGCACGCCTATCGCACTCAGCCGCAGGCGGTCAATAGTGTCTATCGAGAGGTGCTCATAAGCGTCAAAGAGAATGGTGAACCCGAGTATAGAGATATTATACACTTTTACAACTATACGTATGTCCCAGAGATGACGAAATTCTGCACCAACCGTCTTAATGCTAATACGGACGTGAGTAGTCAATTGTCGTTTGGCGATTGTGTGGTTAGCCACGTCCTTACACTTAAATTAATTTTATATTTGAGCAGAATGTTAATCTTCTGCTGTCGCCACATCCCATCGAGCGCACAACGGTGCCCAAGAAGCTAATACCTAACCACTCCCTGTATGTAACAAAAATGTCCAAGAATGAGATACAACAGTCTCCAGATCAGCTTGAATACATCATCAGCTGCAGTCCGGCCAAGGTAACCGATTGCGTTTAACTGAACTCAAATTTCAAACTATATATTAATATTGACACAATTCACAGAAACTGGAGGATATGAACAAGAAGGTGCTTGGTAACGGCAAGCGTATGTTGTCCTTTGGCGATGATCCCGGCCCAAATGTCACTGATACGAAGCATCTAAGGTTCAATCAGCCACCGCATCTGAGTCAACTTCAAGCCGTCTTGGATGATCGCAATAGCGAACGAAACTAGATAATAACAACACAGCAAGCTTGGGCAGGGCTATAGAATTTGGGTAGGGGAGGAGGCTATGGAGAATATGTTTTTTTTTTATGAAATTATGTGGCTGCATGCGGACAGACATGGAAGCACATGTATTATAAAATGCATATTGCCTCCACGTGGCACATGCAATGTTTTTTTTTTATTGACAGCGGCGATCGCTTATCATTTTACTTACTATTTAATTCTCCTTTGTTTTTTTTTTTAACTATTAGTCTGCCATTTTAATTTAAAAGCTTTTGGATCTTTTAAATATTTTTTATTCAGTCATTTATCCATAAAACTAAACATATATTATATATATATTTACATACATATATTATTATATTAATGTAGCGCACTCTTTTTACATATGTTTGTCCAATGAAGAAAATGGATAGCATGAAACAGATTTTGCAGGCACTTTAGCTAAAACTTAAAAAAAAAACAGCATCAACAACCACTTTGCAGCTTTTGGTGTTGACGTTTCAATTTTACGACGTAAACAACAGCAGTCGGCATAGGTTAAGCAAGTACTTTACACACACTATGAGAACAAAAAGTCAACAATAACAATTAGAACAAGTAGCTTATAATTTTTTAAAGAACCCGCTCTATGGCACACATACGGCATATCTATACTTATATGCATCTAATAAAAAGTTCCATAAACAAATATTTGAGCATTTTTGATTAATTATAATTTAATAAGTCTTCGAATCTTTATATTTGCTCTTAAATTGTGGGAGATATGTGATTTTGAAAATTTTTGGGGCGGGAGTGGGCGTGGCTGAAAACATGGACAAGGTTCCTAATAATCTTCCTTCCATGGATATAGGGTTATAGGGAGTGGGCGTGGCAAAAAAAAAATTGTTAAGTACGATCTTAGTAATATACCTTCCAACTTTGGTAAATGTAGCTCTTAAATTGGGGGAGAATTACGCTTATGTCGTTTTTGGGGCGATAATTTAATTTTCATGGAATTTTTAAGTGTTACTAGCAATATACCATTCAAGTTTGGTAGCTCTAGCGGAGGTGGGCGTGGCATATCCCGATGTCTGAAGGACATCGCCAACAACCTACCAACCAAACTTGGAGACTGTAGCCTTAATTATGTGGCTTTATCGATTTGCCATTCGATCGATTTCCCAGCCTCCTAGTGGACGTATACAATTAGCTCTGGCTCTACCAAATCCTTACAGAATCACAGGGATTTGCATTTGAGGATATAAGAATCATACACTTAACGCATGCAAAAATATCCTACTTATAAACACAGGCTTTATATTGGTCATGCTTTTGTTGCAAATAATACAATTTTTTAATTTTCAAAAACCAAGATTTATGTACGCTTGTGAAATAATTTGTAATACACTTATTGGTGTGATGGCATTAACTCTCCACACGCAATGCAGCGGCGAGGAATGTGAGTGCGCTCCGCTGCTCAGCGCTGAGGGAAGCGGCATCTAGGCGTTGCTGCAACAAGGAGCCGCATGTAAGCAGCGGCGCCGCCTGCTCGGGCACAATACGATAGGCAACACGACGCCAGGTGCCGCTGACGCCGTCCAGATGCGATTCCAGTGCGTCACGGCAGGCCATCAGATCATCCGGCCGAGCCTGTCCCAGCATATGGGCCATGGCCAAGCAGAGCTGTTGCTGTAATCCATCCCGATGATTGTACTCCTCGAAGGTGTCCAGCGCGTTGGAGCGCTCGATGGCCTCCAGCAGCGAATGCCACATGATGGCATAGTGCACACCAAAATCCGCCCGCTGCTCGATCCGCAGCAGGACGCTGGTCGCATTGATTCGCACCTTGAAGTTCGCATGCTGCACAATCAGCTGACTGAGCACCCCAAAGAGTGTGCCCGCCAAGCTGGCGCTGGTCGCGAATATCGCACGATTGCGTACCAAATTGCCAATGGCATAGCAGGCGTTCCACTTGACCTTAGCACTGCCCGCCGAGCGTACACAATCCAGCAACTTGGCCATCGCCCGCTGCATAAGGGCATGCTCTTCGGCCGGCAGCAAGCGCAGCAAATTGCCCAGAGCACGTACCGCATTGGCGCGCACCTTGTCATGGTCACCGCAGGCTAGCACCGCAGCCTCGATTAGCCGCCTGAGCAGCGCCAGCGTGATGCGCTCCTTTTCCAACTCCTGCACCTCCCGTCTCTGCTCCTTATCTGGCTGACCAGCAGCTGGTTGGCTGATTGGAGCGACAAGCGCATCACTGATATTGCCCAGAGCCCAAGCAGCCTTAATTCGCACAGCCAGCTGGTTGTCGGCGGTCAGACGCAACGCCAGCTCGGCCGCATGCTCAACAAACACCAGATCGGAGCGAAGAGTCGGATGCAGCACATACACGGCCAGTGCCCGCACAGCCGCCGCACGCACCAAATGATCGGCGGCATCGTCACTGCTGCTGCCCAATAGGAAGGCCAGCAAACCGTTGCGCTGTGCCTGCGGCAAACGCTCGAAACTGTTGCCGCCCATGTTGGACAGGGCATCGCACAGGGAGCATCTCAAGGTCGCTGTCACATTGGTCGCATCCATGTAGGCGCCATAGATGGCCGGCAGCATGCGCAGCCAGAAGTTCAAATAATGCTGCTGCAATTCGGGCTGTGGCTGTTGCTGGGGCTGCGACAGCGACTGGGGCTCGGTTGTGTGGTCCATTGCATGGCGCGCCATCTGAAAGCCAACGGCGTCGAGGCAGCGTGCTCCATACAGACGCACATCCAAGGAGCAATCCTCCAAGGCGCTGCACAGCACTTCGGCTAAGCGAACTGAATGCTCGCGTAGCAGACAGAAATGCGTCGTCATGGCGAGGATCACCTGCAGGCACTCGACACGAAGTGGCGCTGTACTTGCCGGACAGTCCATATAGCGGAGTACTAGGCGCAGCAGCCAAGAGTTGCGTGGAATGCGAACGCGCGCCCCAATCTGAATGGATGAGTGAGATGGTTTCAACTGTTCACCTGCAATTGCAGAGGTGACATCGTCCATTTCGTTTTCCTCCTCCGCCATTTCCACTTCTTCCTCCTCCTCCTCCTGTTCGTCATCGGAGTCACAAATCTGTTGAAACTGTTGCTCTAGCTCCACCTGGTGCAGATTAGAGCACATCGCTGTGGTCATGTTGGGCGCACGGCGTTCGCTTAGTGGCAGACCCACGGCACATGCCATTTCCTGGGTGAGACGCGGCGTTGCCACCAGCATTTCCATGACGAGCAACGCGGACACCTTAACGCTGGTGTCCACGTGTCGCGTCAACGTTTTAACATGCGGCACAAACTCATAAACGATGCCCATCTCCAGTTGATCGAATGGCGTCGCCTGCACCAGCACCGCAAGGCATTTGAGGCACTGCGTCAGCACCGGCGGCGTATACTCACGCGCCAGTATGGCCGTCAGTTGACGATACGCCGCCAGTACACTGCTGGCCAGACTCAACGCAAACGGCGTATAGTTGCTGGGCGCCGAAGCGGTGCTCGCTTGGCTCAAATACGGTTTGGAGCCGTACAGCAGCTGTGCAGCCATCTGCAGGGCAAGAGCACGACACCGCACATTGCCATCGCTGGATCCGATGTGCAGCAAACAATTCTTGGCCTCGCCTCCATCGCTGGGAAAGAGCGCATGCCAGTAGCCGTAGAGGGTGCGGCGGGGCAGCTGTTTGGTGACAGCCCCAAGCAGTTGGAGCGCTGCGACACGGACTTTAACTTGACACTGGCGCCGCTGCCGGTTTTGCCCGGCTGCCAGCTGTTGCCCCCCGGCGCCATCGGAAGTGGGCGTGCAGCCGCCCTCGGAATCACCGCCGCTCGGAGTTCGACAGCCATAGTCGTTGTTGCCAAGCAGAAGCAGCTTCATCCGATCCCCATGGCTATGCCCATTTGACGCAGAGACACTTGTTGTTGCTGCTGCCACGCTGCTCTCCTGCTGAACGTTGCCATTGTTGCGCTGTTTGGTTAGTGAGCGCATCTTGCGCGACTTGACGCGTCGACCGGCGGCATCAGTGTTTTGGTTGCCAGCACATGACAAATTCTCCTCGTCGTGGCCATATGATGCCGCCTGCTGGGCAGGGGGGACGCGATGCGGCAACTGCGGCGACGTCCCTCCCCCCTCAGCTGAGCATCGCATATTGGCCAATGCTAGGCCGAGCAGCTCCGGCGCATGTTGTTGTGCATAATCCGCATGCAGGGATGTTATCTTCTGCAGCAACTGCAGCGAGTGTGCGACCAGCAGTGTTAGCTGTTCCTGCTCGTGCTCCTGCTCCTCCTGTGTCGATGCGACTGTCCGCATTACCCAACGTCCCTCGTAATGCGGTTGCAACAGTGCATTGGCCATCTGACCGCTCACCTGCAATTCCGGCTCCTGCAACTCCGCATTCGCGTAGCACAATGTACTGAACATTTTGTCCTGGCAGAGTACGAGCAGCAGTGCCGCATCCACACTGTTGGGCAACGGAATGGCTGCCAAGCGTGGAAAGAGTGTTCGAGCTGCGCTCACCTCTAGTGTGTCCAGCAGTGAGATAAGACATTTTAGTACATCTACCGTGCATCGTTGTTCCGCATGCTGCAATAGCCACTCAAGCAATGGTTGCGTCTCGCCTAGCAGCAGCTTCCTGTTCTGGAGCAGCTCGTTTAGCCACAACAGCCATGTGCTCAGCTTAAAGGAGCCATCTCCATCATGGCAACTACATAAAAGTGCCTCCTCTGTCAGCAGATGTGCCAGCTGCGTCGCTTTGCTTGCGCCATATGGACCAGCAGGCGTCTGGCACTCGATGTTGCGCAGAAATTCCAGCTGGTGTTGGTAATGTTTCTGTACCTCGTTGGAAGAGTTGCGCGCTCGAATGTTTACGGTTTGTAAAAGTTCCTCATAGGCTTTCCTCTCCTTGTCCATTAAATATAACTGTTCGCTTACTTCGCAAACTTATTAAAGTATATCGATGTTTCGATAGTTCGAGTCAATATTTTAATCTTCATGTCGGACTATTGGGATATTTTAAAGCACTTAATAAAGGTGCATAAGTCTTTAGTTAAAAGTCGCGGAACTTGGAAATAATTTTTTTTTATCCTCTGTCAACTTATAATTTGATTGAACTTTTAATTAAAAAATAAACTGTGATATAGTTCAAGGTATCAGTAGTCCATGCTGGTCTGCTCTTGTTCTATTTTCGATAGTAGACATATCGGTGTTCGCAAGCCTCTTTACAGCACTGTATTTTAATGCTACTTTTGATAACTTGCCGCAATTTTCAAATGATATCCAGGGAACTAACATACTCCATTCAAGTATTCGACATCGGTATAGTTTGCAACAATTTTTTATTCACCTTGCAACAAAATATGTGGTATAACTTAATATACGGTTAGATAGTTTTTAAAATCTAATAAACCTGTATACAAGGTATATATTTATTGTATAGATATATAGATATACATGTAGTAAATGTAAAGATAGTATATATATGCTAAATAATTTATAAATGTATAATTATCATTTCATACTCCTTATATTGTATAAATTCTGCTCAGCACAAATTCATTGTATAATAATTCATATCGAAATTCGCGAAGCATCCGTAAAACAATTGCATATACAAATTAATCCATTCTATTCGCGATTAGCGCATAATACATCATCACGATTGACTGGAGCATCCGGCCTGCATAAGTAATCCCTGAGCAATTGCACACTTAGTAAAATAGCACACTTAACAACAGACCAACAACATGAATTAAATATTGGTTCACGATTAGCTTATGGTCTACAACTAATTATATATATTTAAATATTTTCATACATATTAATTGATGTATGTATGTGTATATTATGTTCTTTAGGCGGGCTTCTAGTGTTTTGAACAGCGTTGAATTCAATCATCATGATTTACAATTAGATTTTGTACAATTTCTTAAAAGTCTTAAAAAAAAACAGTGTCAAATGTGAGCTCGTTATATGTAAGTATACATATTATAGTAATTTCATAAAATAATCTTTTGTAGCTACAGTTGTTTGGTCTACCTAAAAAAGACCGCCATAGACACCGCAATGTATTCATAATTCTAAATAATTTGAGAATAATTGTTTACCATTTAATTCTTTGGCAAGCCCGCAGATATTGATCACAAGAAATGTTTTGTTTATCTATCTTAACAATCCGTTAGCTTTTCTATCGAATTTTCTAATAAACTAGTTTACTACATCTATAATTATGGTATATAAATCCGTTTCATAAACTCAATTAACTTATACAAATCAATTCAATAAAATAAATTCTATATAAAAAAAAAAAATTTGGCTAATCTTGGAGCAGTAAGTTATATGGTTGGTACGTAGGAGGGAATGCATTTCGGCTGACTCGAGATATAACAAACTAAATCATTTCGAATTAGAGTGGAATTTTTGTGGGTCATAATGTTGGATTTGAGTTTCTATTAAGTACGTAAGGCTATTCTATTTTTATAGCCATGCGCTCCACAAAGACTAAGGCGGTATTAAGCTACTGGTTCGTTAGACTATTGGCGTCACTCGGATACAGGTTCACCAAAATTGCATAGTAATGACAACCGGCGGCGAGCACCACAAAAAGATGCCAAATGGCGTGCGCCATGGGAATAAGGCCATCCGATTTGAAAAATACAATGCCCAGTATGTAGAAGGCTCCACCGAATTTTAGCTGCAACATGCCATTAAAATGATGGCCCGTTAACATTACAACCAGCGCAGGACCCAGTCCCATTAGAATATACAAGAATGTCTCCAGGCATTTGTAGCGTTCGTGGTAAAGCTGTAAATGGCCAAGATGTGGATGACAACACACTGAATTAACACTAATAACAACCGACATACCTGTTGATAAGCAATACCAATGGCTGCCATTAGCCAAATAATCCATTCCATACAAAAGAGTATCGCCGAATGGTCCGTATTCTCCAACGTCAGCCAGGGAAAGTATGAACCAGCTATAAACACATAGATCATGGCACGATCGCAGCGATGCAGAACGTTCTTCAAACTCTGATACGTATGCCAGCCCAGTGCGGGCCAACCATTGTAGTTTTTGGGCAGCCTCAAAGATACAATTGTTATTGTTGTTGTTTCGATGTAAATAGATATATTTTAAATATACTCACTTCTGTTCGGCACAGTAACAGGAACAATGGAAGAATGTAGAAACGGTGAACACCATACAAAGGGCAGTGCCATATACCCACGACACTAGATACTGGCTAGAGCTGTTGGAGCGTTCGAATAGCTTAACGACCGCAAACACGGCGGGCACTATCCAAATGCCATGAGTTATGACATTTGCCACCTGCTCTATCTATACATTTGAAATGAAGTTGGAGAATGAATTAAAAAAAACAAGTCTATGATATGCATATATACATAAGAGTGGTCACCTCTACCTCTGTGGGCTGGTAGGCACATCCGGGTTTGGCTTTTGCATTCTTCCAATTAATGCTACGCAGTTGTAGTTTGAGCTTTAAATTAGATCGAATAATGCATTTCCATACGTGACTGAACAGATTACCCAGAAAAGAATATCTGTTCTGTATATCCTGCACCAGATTGTTCATCGTCCGGTCTCAGCTCACTCTTCAGCTGGCCCCCACTCGCTACACTGTGGATTAGTATTAACAGCGGGGGAAACGATTAGTTTATATTCCATATACACATATGTATTTATATTGATAAACTGATTACAAAACAGCGCAAATGGGCTGTCCAGCTGCATTGACGGCAGAAGCTGATAGAAAAGCCAGCCGACTTCCTATTTATGATAGCTACATAATACAATGCTACAACTATTTGGCATTTTATACATATAACTTTATTGCTTTGATTGTCAGCCTTATCATTGACGATGTCGAGTTTATGTCGGATTAGTTCAGTCAGAATTGTATAGGTCTATTATATTTCTATTATCTACTTTATTCTAATCTAAGTACTAAATTGGTTTGTTTACAAGTGCATCTGGCAAATTATGACGAAATTTTCTATTTGCTCGTCATTTATCTAAGTTCATTAAATTTGAGGTTAGATATCAATTGTTGATTACAATATATGATAATTATGTATATGCTAAAATTAACATATCCAAAAAAGCGAAATGCATTCTAATTTTAATTTTCAATCCAAAAATTTGAAAACTAACGCAATCGCAGAGCTGCGATGGACTTTGAATCCCACTTGCTATATTATATATATCATTGCTCTCCCAAATAAATATATATGTATATAATATGTGCATTGTGATTGCAGTTATATAGCTTCTTATCCATACATGTGTGTGTTCTTGGGTATATATGTATATGAATCGTGCATTCCATTTAATCCACTCTGTCGTTGCTCTCAACATCTTATCTCCCCTGCTCACAGTGCTATGAGCTCAAAGTCCAATCGTTCGTTGGCACAAAATTCTTTAAAGCCTGGTATCGAGTACTGATTATATCTAATATATATTAATACATGTATTTATATGTACATACACACCTGGACAGTAAAATAGGTGTAAAGACAAGATAACTTGTGCCCATAAATGCTACTACTTTCTCTGGACTGAGGAAAATCGAATACATTTTTTTAGTAACGATACTAAAAGGGACTTTAGTCAAATAATTCCGTATTAAAGGAACTTTAAAAAAAGCAGTTAGCATGGTGCTGACCACTCTCACTGGCCAGCCCACTTCAATGTGCACTTTTAACAAAGAAGTGTGCAAGAAAATATGTAAGCTGAAGACTCGAATTTCAATAAAAAACAAAGTTGAAATTTAAAAATTCGCAAGCCATCGTATTCACACCTATTTTACTGTCCCGGTGTGTGATGTATTTCCGACACAAGGCCCAAGGTCAGCCAGTACCAGTTACGCTTGCTGTAACAGATTGAATTACGATAGAGCCACCCCAAGCACCCGCACCTTCCACCCCAATAATAACAACTGGTCAGGTCAACAACAGCGTGGGCATCGTCTCTAGTTGTAGATGTATTCCGCTGGCCGCCTGTAATAATTTTTTTTATTTTATTTTATGCTTTTTCGACATTGTGATTCGAAAAATGCACATAGACACTCTCTTACATAATATTATATATATATATATATATATATATACATATCAATATAATTTATGCCTACACCGAACGCCCTGGCAGAAAATCCTAAACTTAATTAATTTCTACGACAAGCAGACTAATCGGTATATAAATAGCCCAATAGACAGCGGGTGGGAAGAGCCTAGTTGTAAGGGTAGTTGTTCTTGTTGTTAGTAAATGGGCATTGGCTGCCACAGATGGATGCATAAACATGCATGTATGTATGTATGCATGTATATATGCATGGATACGTCACCAATGTTTACACTGCAACGCTTCTAATTTAATTTGCTCAGCGTCGTCTCTATGGCATTGATTGTCAATATTTGTTATGTGTTACACATACACACATACACACACACACAGGCAAGCAAACGCACACAACTGAAACACAAAAGCTACACACATGCATACACATTCATATTTAATTTAAGCCGACCCGCTGCGACGCTTTCTATTATTTTTTTTTAAAATACATATCCACTTCAAAAACTTACATCTATACAGCGCGCGCAATTAAAATCGGAATGCAATGACAATAATTAATCTAACTTACAGAATATCGCTGTTGATATTGCCACTTTTGTGTGTATTCCTGTCAGACCACTGCACCTTATACTGCTATAGTTGATTCTGTTTGTTAACTGTAAACACATTTATGCTTTTATGTTTTTTCTTTGACTCGATTAATTATGTAATCGATAGCTAAGCAGGTCGATAGATATATCATCAATACTGATATGCAAAATATGTTACAACATATCACACAGCAAAATAAAATCAGAGTTCGAACATACAAGTTTTCATCCTGACAGTTTATCTGTTTTAACTGATTCCTTAAGCACCTACTCAGGATCGCAATGTCTTGTGGTTTTTATTTAGTTTATTTATGGTTCAGACAAAAACACGGCTTAGTTTGAATAGTGGCGCTCAAGATAACACCAAAACTGAATTTTATAGCATAGCTAACGTTGAGTAAAAAAGTAACATATTATTTGGTTTATAGGGTATTAACATTTATTTTGGCGATGTAAATCTAATTTCGTTCTGGGAAAAATAATATTGCAAAATAAACTAAATGTTCGCAATCGAAACTTGTCGCGCACTGCACAAATGCAAGTATCGATGACACTTTGGAAGCCATATACGATAGTTGTGTGCTATCGGAATCAGTTCTAGGTGAGCATACAATGTTGTGGCTATCGATGAAACTTTCAACTTAAAAAGAATATGCGATCTCAACGTACGTCTGATTTTAAACAAATATACATCCATCGATGTGTATAAAGTATTTAATATTTCATCCTTTAACTTCTCTATGTCAGTTTTGTATTCGCAAATATATCGTAGTAGTTTTTTTCATATTTTTATTGTCATCTGTGCTTCTCAGTAGTCGTAATAACAAAAAAAAATTTAATCAAACGGAGACGAAATTTGAAAATTCTCATTTTTTTTATGCATTACGCACATATCAAAATTAACCAAATCTATACGCCATATAAACAAATATATTTTCGTTATCTTGTCGCAAGCAAATGTTGTAAATTGGCTGAATATTTTAGGTAAACAGTCTTTTCTTAGTACCTTAAAATGAATCGTCTCCAAGGCACATTGCTGCAAAATCGGGGAGGTGAGTACTATGTCCATAAGTTGGAAAAAATATGATATATATTTTTTTTATAAACAGCTTTTAATCGCTGCGAACAATGGCATCGTGTCTTGATGAAAACGCAAACCTCGGAAATTATTAAGCCGAGTCCTTTCTCATACCTTCGCTCCGCATACAGATCGCTGCGTTGTTGTTTAATGCGCAAAATATGCTCCACAGTGCCAAAACAACGCTTGAGCTTGGACAGGTTAATTGATGTAACGAATGAGCTAAATTTGGGTCAAGCCCGGCTGCCATTAAATAGGCATCAGCTTAAAAAAACCCTGCCCACGCAGCGACTTCCGTGCATCGGCGCGGATGAAAAGATGCTGACCACATCGAATGTAAGGGCCAGTTTGCATGCCCAGCGTACTATTGCCACTATGAACGATAGATTGGACCGAGCCTGGACGTGCAAACAATTGTTTATGGAACGCTTAAGATTGCCCAGCCTGATTAAGTTACAAAAACTGGTCAAGAAGCACAAAATTGGCAAGGTGCCACGACCCGAAGTGCCAATTTTTCAGCTTAGGAAAGACTCGCCAAAGCAATCCACTCTCCACGAAAATACGAAAAAAATTAACAAACACCTCGAGTTGCAGAGGAAAATAGTTAAGAAACGCGGTGATGTACCCATTCCTCTAATTGCTAAGAAGCAGTCAAAATTCGGAAAAACCGAACACTTGACGACAGGTTTCCCCAGTAGTAAGCAGTTAGGGCAAACAGAAATAAATTTAGCACCGAAACTCACCAGCAGCCTGCAGTATTTGAGTTGCAAGCATCGGTTGATGCCCAAGAAGAGCACATCAGTGGTGGCGTTCATTAACTCGCCCAAGCAGACTCAACACGGCAATAAATCATACGAGACACGTCTAAAAGCATTGCGCATAGCGCAGCCGACTCATCTAAAGATTCGCCCGGCATTGGATAAAAATAATTTAAATGTTATCCGGCAGCAGAGGCAGAAGCGCACATTGTACGGATTGGCCAAATCGTATGGATCGCGGAAGAGTCTTAGACTGTCGTGTTGCATCCGGACACATACAAATACGCAACCCAATGAGATCATGAACAACAAAAGGCGCCAGCTGAAGAAAGCCAAAAGTGTGCCAAAGCCACCAAAAATGATGAAGAAACAACTAGAGGAACGGGAAAATCTCGGCCACCTCCTGGCAGATCTATTGGGCAAGAAAACATCGAAGGAATGCAGAAGCATTGAAATTAAAAAGACTGGCCCATTGTTTAAGCTGGTTACCAGCAGCATCGAGGGACGCAGCAATCTGTTCGATGGCAAATTCGAGAAACAACTCAAAAAACCTCTGCTTATCAATTATCCGTTCGTTAGAAATAATGTCAACTATCTTTCCGCATTTGTAATGCACGATAAATGATTATTATTCAAAATTAAGCCGGACTTGTGGCTGGATTTATAACAACACCTATAATAGAAAATGTCACAATTTAGTGATTTCTAACAGCAACAGTCTAATATTCCAGCATAACAGTGCAATATTCTGTTTAATTGTGCTCAAAACAAAATTCAACACATCGATAACCTAAATTCAAAGTTGCACAATTGTATTAAGTTTCATGCACGTATAGAATATTCAAGAATAATAAAAAAGACAAAAAATAAGAATCGATTTGAAAATTTTAATTGAGAAATTTCAAAATAAATCGTACAAATCGCACACACATGTGCATATTTACATAGTCAACATGTTTATCATAATTGTTTCTGTTTACTTGGTCAACTCGAAAGCATTTCATCAAAACAAGCCTCAATTGGCGCATTAAATCAAAACAATGACAACAAAAATGAAGTAGAGCACCCCTTACCATTCCCCTCACAGCATGAATCAGGGCGGCTATTTTGGGACGCACTGCGTCGTTAAGTGCAAGGTCATCGTTGACGCTCACGTGTTCCGCTTGCTTCGATTTTTTGGCACCCAAACAGCGAATGGAACATTTCGCAATTTTATGCAAATTTACATCAAACACTAATGCGTTTTTTTTTTGTGAGCAACGACGCCGGCACCTTTAGGTTTTTGGTATGCCGAACGTTGTTGCTCGAATTTCTATTGAACAATTGACTAAATTAAACAAATTGCTGTCTCATTAACAATATAATTGATTACGTATAACTAATTGAAACAAAAAAAATAAGAATAAACACTACTTTAGCTCAACATTTTCGCCATTAATCGAATTTGGAGAATTTTGTTTTCGTTGATTTTAGCGTTTGTAGATGTTATTGGTTTCAGTTGTTGTGGGTATTTGTTTATTTATTGTAGATGATGCTGCACCTTGCACTGTCGCAACGCCTCATTAAAGCCTTCGCAGAGTGACAGATCGGATTGACCCTGAGCGCATTGCAGGAACTGTTTCATCTCCCAGGTGCAGGCACCCTGAGGCTCATTGGCCTGTGCCGACTGCGCATAATACGGCTGCTGCTGCTGTTGACCAACCGGTGCGGCAGCGGCTGGTGCTGCCGCCTCCTTATCCCCGGAGCCACTGAACAGCGATGTGAGTCCATGGCCAACAGTGTGGCCAATTGCAGAGCCGACGGCAACGCCACCAGCAGTGACAGCCATCTGCTGCAACATCGATGGCTGCTGAGCTCCTGGCATGCCTACAGCGCTGGGTGGTGCGGCCATTGGTACCGGTGGTGGTGGTGGTGCGGCAGCACGTGCAGGCACTGGTGCCGGTGCTGGCGCGGGTGCACTGCTGCAAAGCAAAAGCAAAAAAAAAAAACCAAATATATAGTATAAATATTGTTTTTGTTCTTGTTGTTGTTGCCACACTTTTGAACTTTGTACGTTGCATAGTCGTCGTCTTCCGTGTTTATCTGTTTTTAGGTTACGTAACGCGGAAACTTCCAGAAAGCGCATTACAATTCCCTGAATCGCTTGCACCTTAATAATGTCATCCTAAAGACACGGAAAAAACAGTTATTGCAGCAGCAACCAGAATACATTGCTTGCTTTTTCAGTGTCTTTCGGATCCTCAGTCCGTTGTCTTTGTTCAATTGGATATTGTTACGTTTTACAGACGTCGGTGCTCTTCACAACTTACCGTCGGGTCGATGGTGGGGGGCTAGCAGAACGTCCACGGCGAACCATTTTGTTATTTTTTTCTTTGTTTTTGAAATTTGAAATTCAGAAGTTTATAAGTTATTTATGAGAACTTAACTGTGTAGCAGCAAACGCTTGCTTTGCTTTATAAGCTTTAATGGAAAACCATAGATGCTTCATTAAATGTCGATGTTTGTGTGCTATCGATAGTATCTCAGTGTTGGCAAGTGCTGTCAACTGCAGTGCTGCCATATCGGGCATGAAAACTACCGTATATCGAGATGAGCGTGGCAATTATAACGGTTAATGGCGCCCTTTTGATTTGTATGCACCTAATTACAGAAAAGAAAAGTTAACAATGCAAATAACACACATTTTACTGCTTGGCTTCTGTTTACTGCATGCCACTACCTCCGCCGATGAGCTGCTCGAGCTTAGTTGCATCTCGGACGAGCAGTGCGCCAAGTATGAACACGCCAGCTGCCGGGATTCGCGCTGCATTTGCACTGCACATGGTGGCGAGAAGCGCATGGAGTGTCAGCCCAAAGATGAGAAAGTGAGCAACATCATTGGCGGCCCGTGCCCCTGCACTCAACCGGGTGCCGAATGTGATGTACAGACGCAACAGTGCTACTGCGCCGCCAGCCACGTGCCCAGCGTGGACAAGCGTCGTTGCCTGCCGCAGCGGGTGGCGCTTGAAGATCGCTGTGAGATGTCGCGTCAGTGCCAGTTGGCAGACACGTTTTCCGTGTGCCATACATCGCGGAAGCACTGCATTTGCAAGGAAAACTTTGAGCCGCATCAGGGCCAATGCCTTTCGATCCTAGGTAAATTAAATTAGTCAATAATTCGAAATAAATCAGAATCAATTAACTGTCATTCATTGCCACAGATTTAAGCTGCAGCAACAGCACGTTTTGCGAAAATATTGGTGCTTTAATTTGCGTGCCGCTGGCCAAGAAATGCGCCTGCAACATTGACTCTGTGTCCAATCACAACATGACTCTCTGCGTGTCGGGTGCTGCATATAACGGCACCTGTACGACACATGCCCAATGCCAGCTGCAACTCGGCGCTGGCGGCTTTTGCCAGAACAATCGCTGTGGCTGCCGCAGCAAGCATTATGCTAGAACTAAGCAGTCTCTGGATCAGGACACAAACAGCACCATTTGTGAGCCATTTGTGCCCTACGGTGCCTACTGTCGCCGCAACGTGGACTGCCAGCAGATGGAGCTCGAACACAAGCTCGAATCAAGTATGCAGTGCAAGTGGGGTGAATGCCGTTGCCAATCCAATCATCGAGTGGTTGATAACGAGCTATGTGTCCTGAACTCTGGAGCAGCTCTGCACCGGTCGGACAGCTCCCTGCCAATCCTCCGAATTCTATTTATTTGGCTTCTTTTAACTTGCATATAGAATGTCAAATACTGAAATGTTCTGTTTACTACATATATACAGTAAAGTCGAACTTAAATAAAATCTTGTGAAGCGAAAAGTTTTATGTATTTTTGTACATTTTCAATTGTAGAATTTGTCAATTACCAAACTTAAATGCAGGATTAATTTATGTGTCAGGTCAAGGGCGTGCACAGGGATTTCGTGGGGGCAGAGTCAGTGATAATTAATTAATTTCGATATTTCCCAAAGGGTCTCAGAAGAACACATATTTTTTTTGAGATCGCAGGGGGAAGGACTATCGATTGGCATTCAAAGATTTTCAGGTTTCGACAAACAACTTTGAATAAAAATTAAGGGTCAGAAAAAATTAGAAAATCGGGAGTAACCTGGCCGTTTCAAAGAATCAAAAATAGTCCTTAGACTGCTGATTTGTATAAGGCAAAAAAGGGAACAAAAGTTCTATAAAAAGCTAAACAAAAGTATTTTTTTTTAATATCAATTTGATCTACAAGCAAATATCCTTGCTATATCCTTGCACATCCTAGCTAACTACTGGGAAATTTACGTTTACGTCCTCGTAGTTTCGTTCACCGTGCGAGTGGAATTTTTACAAGTGCTTGAGTTCTTCGATGACCCCAAATCCAGCAATGCAAGAGAATTGGCCTCCACGATTCCACTGCATCATGTACCTTAAATATTGTGAGGGATTTGTTCGAATTCGAATTATTTTTCGGAAAATCAATTGTGAGAGCTTTTTTCAATCTGCAAAGTATGCAATTCCACTTTTGACTTGATTGCTATTGCTTTAAAACTTCGATTTAATTGTTCGCACAAACGTATGCTTTATATGTATTATGGGTGACTTTGGATCCCGAAGAATTTTGGATGGCCAAATGAACTCCACACTTAAGCCCACATAATATTATTTCAATTTATTTCTGTTTATTCAAATATGTTCTCCATAAAATTATAACTAATGTATTCTCTCATGATTATAGTTCAAAACGAAGGTTACATATTACAAGGACAGGAAGTTATATTTAATATAATATTGACATAAATGAAATGTCTTCTAGAAATTGAAATACACAATTGAAATACAAAATGACAATGATAATAATGTTCTTAGATCTTAGAGGCCGATGCGTGCTGGGGTTCGTCTGGGTGTTGCATTGCCTGGCGTGGCGATTTCTTGCTTGGCCGCCAGTTGCTCCTCGCGCTGGGCCGCCTGCTGTTTACGCTCCTCCATCTCGTGCTGGGCCTGCAACATTTGCTCCTCCATCTCCTTGAGATGCTCGGCGGCCAGTTTCTTTTTGTCGCGCCCACTGCGTCCCGTCTCCTTGACCGAAAAGAACATCGGGCCCAATTCCGCCAGCCAATAGCCATCGGCAGCAGTGGCACACTGCATATACTCCTTGGCGGTCATAATCAGCTCATGATAGACAACATAGTCGGGAGTGGTGCCCAGTCCATAAAGCGCCGATGTCGGATGCAGATGGCACGGCATGCCCGTTCGCAGATTCACATACTCGCCGATGCCCTTCAGCCGTGCCGCCTGATAGAAATAGGCGGAACAGATGCACTTGCGCACAATATCCCAATCGGTGCCGCATGACTTCACGTTCATCTTCTGCTGCGTCATAATGTCCTTTAGCTGTTGACGCACCTCGCGCACCTTTCGCATCGCCTTGATGTGTATGAAATGCTCGTTGCACCAAGTGGAGCTATAGCTGCAGAACGAGACAGAGAGACATACAGTAAACAGAGAGAGAGAGAGAGAGAGAGAGAGAGAGAGAGAGAGAGGTGTTGCTTACTTGTTCTGCTTCCACTGCAAGTAGACATTGAGGTAGGTCAGATGATCCGATTCGGGCACCTGGAACTTTTCGCGCACACCATCCGCCTCCTCCTCGCGTCCCTTGGGGCGATAGAATATCGACGGCACCGACAACATGGAAACTGAAAAGAAAAACAAATCAAAAACAAAACAAAACAAAACATGAATTCAACAAAGCGTTTAGACCAGAATTTTAACAATTTCTTTTGAGGTTTTAAAGTTTATATTTTGATAAGTAGAACTGTAAATCAAAGATTATTTTGCTATTGGAACAATCTTTTGATCTCTCAGTATTTGACTATTAAAGCAGACCCATCCCTTTACTGCAGTCAGCAGCATCTGTCAGAATCGAAGCGGATCCCTATATTATCCATTGGTGTCGTAGGAACTATCGGATAAAATCTCGTTATAAAAACTATATGCGAGTAACAAGACTTAAAATGCTGATAACATTTTTTAGAAAGCATTGAGGAGCAAAACTCACCGATTACAAAAATACAAAAATTAGCATGAACAGTTATCAGAGTGTTATCATAGTTATCCTATCTTATCCAAAGTAGCTTCTTCTCAACGGTATATACACAATCTTAACAGAGTGGACGCACCAATGATGAGGACCTCGGAGCTGCACTCCATTTGGCAGGCAACGATGAGCATCTGGCATTGTGGCGGATCCAGCGGAAACTCGGCCATTTGTCGACCTAGTGTGGTCAGGGCGCCTGTGTGATCGAGTGCACCTAATATCCACAGCTGATACAGCGAATTGAGGATGTTATCCTGCGGCGGTGGATCCATGAAATGGAACTGCAACAGATCGACAACGCCCAGCGATTTGAGCAGCAGCACCGTATTGGCCAGATTGGTGCGCTGTATCTCCGGCACGGTGAGGGCCAACAGCTCATCCTTGTACTGCCGCTGGGTGTAGAGACGATACGCCTGGCCGGGACCAGTGCGGCCAGCACGACCCGAACGCTGATTGGCATTCGCCTGCGAAATGGGATAGATCTGTAGGGCGTCCATGCCGATGCGGGGATTGTAGACCTTCAGTTTGCAGTAGCCGGAATCGATCACATAGATGATGCCGTCAACGGTTAGCGATGTCTCCGCTATATTTGTGGCAACCACACATTTGCGCACACCATCGGCACTCTTCTGGAAGATCTTCGCCTGCAGATCCGATGGCAGTTGCGAATAGATGGGCAATATGCTCAGTTCGGGCGCATTGTCGATCTCGCTGATGCGCTCCTCAAGCACCTCGCACGTTACCTCGATATCCTCCTGGCCGGGCATAAATATCAGCATGTCACCCTCGTTGGGTGTCAGATGCACCTGCAGTGCCTGCTTCACCGCCGACTCCACATAATCCTCGCACGCATTCTTGCTAAACATCACATCCACCGGAAATGTCCGTCCCGGTATTGTGAACGTCGGCACATTGCCAAAGAATGTTGCAAACTTTGTCGAATCCATCGTAGCCGACGTCACAATCAGCTTGAGATCATGACGACGTGCCACAATCTACAAAACAGAGAGAGAGAGAGAGAGAGAGAGATAGAGTGTTAGAGAGAGTAAGCAATTAGATATTCATGAAATATTAAAAACTTTAAAACACATCCCAAGTTATCCTCAAAAAATGAGTTTTCCATCAATACACAATTTCAAATTAATTTTTAAATTAATTACGTTTAGGGAAAGAAATCATTTCACATGTCGCTTTGGCCTTAAGGCAATGCTATTGACCAGGTAAAGAGTGGCAAGGGGCATTTATGGCTAATTGTGGCCAAATTCAATGTATGCATAATAGTAGTGCACACATGTTTTGCAAAATGTTAAAGAAATATATATATTCAAAATATAGTTCAAATAATATGAAGAATTAAAAGTTGGCAAAGCTTAAAGATTTGTTAACAACAACATTTAAAGTATTTTATATTTATTCTGAATTCATTATTTTTTTAATATAATAGTAGTGGAATAACATTGAAGTATTCTCAACTTTCTCTGTGGCCAAATCATATTTCTAAGAACTAGATATGATGGGTGGGTATATTGCATTGCGTTTAGTATTGGGAAAATAATCGTCTTTTAAAACATTTTTTTTGTTATGAAGAGGTCTCGATTTGATCAAGGTAAAATGAGTAATTTTTTAATTAAATGCTTTGAGAAGCAGCACTACTATTATTTTGACCGCAACTGTATGTATGTATGTATGTATGTATGCATGTATGTATGCATGTATGTATGTATGTATGTGTGAACGCATTCTAGAGCATTCTACGCATAAGGCTAAAGGCTTGATTCGATAACCTTGGAGCTGGTGAATCACCCGCTGGCCCAGCGTGGCATATTTAGTTTATAGACAGATGCATGAGCATGACCCAAATCCCGAACAGCGGCCTCGGAGCTTTGAGCTGAACAGTGTTTGTATCTGGCAAAATCCATGCAGTCGCATATCCTGCCTGACTGATTGACTGGTGCTGTGTTGAATTTCAGTCAACACGAAGCTCACCACACACACGACGCGCTCAAAACAGAGAGAGAGAGAAAGAAAGATAAATGGAGAGAGTGTTTCTCTCATTGTTTCGGCTGCGACTCAAGCGATTTAACGATTTCTCTCAGTCGACGCACGAGTGAGTTTTTCCGGTTCGGTGTTTGGGTGCCAGCCCAGCCCAGGGAAGCGGCGGCAGAACATGCTGCGAATCACGTATGCAACTTTCCTCTGTTGAGGACGTGCAGCAGATCCTGTACGCTGTTTGTCTGTGTGCTGTATACATATAAGTATGTGGTATCTACACATGTATGCAGGCAGCTTTGGCGTTTTATGCATGCAAAGAGAATAAACAGCTAAGAAAAAAACAACAAAAAAAGCTCGTGTTGCCACCCAGCGAGCAAAACATTTTGAGTCATGGGCAACTTATCGAGCAAATTGCGCATTAGTTTGCAATGCGATTAAAACGTAGAGGAGGAGGTGGGGGGACAAGCCCACAAATACAAATATTATGCATAGTTTTATTGAGAGACGCACACACTTACACATGTACCTATAGTTTATATGTGTGTATCTGCATATAGAGAGTACACAACTTATGATATGGTTGGAGCTGTTGCTTCAACGCCAACGCATTAATTCAATATTATCTCTGAAGCCGAGCGCTAAATGACATCGAACGATTTCCCATCCATGGCAATTACGATAGCACTTTGATGTGCAACAGTTTTATGGTACACATGTAAATTGATAGATGTATGTATGGATGTACATATGTACAACACAATACATACATGCATTACTAGTACATGGCAAATGGAGGAGTGTGGACAAACTGCCGAAGCTTAAGCAAAATTGGGGAAAATGTACCAAAATGGAATTGATGATAGTTGAAAGCATATGTTTATATAATCTAAAATAAAATCGATTTTCAAATTGATTTAAAGCAAAATTCAAGTGAGTATCAATACTAGAAACGTTTGGTATTATGATATTATATAGGATAAATTAGGCAGTTTCTTGAGCACAACTGAAATAAAAGCCATTTAAAGAGGCATTATAAATGATGTTCTTGCGAATATTATTTTCTTTATTATTTACAATATTTAAAAATAAAAATATGAACTTAGAGATTTCATTTAAAATTAAACAAATTAAATCCCACTTGAGTAAAAATAAATAGACATTGATGAGTCATTTACAATCTTGATTACGGTGATGATTACGTTTAGTAAATCTAATCTTGGCAAAAATGATTGTATAATAACACTCGTATCCAGTGAGTTTGGTTCAAATATCTTTATGGCGCCTAACAAAAGTTTATTGCAATTTTCAGTATCTGGCGAATCACGATTAAGTACTTACTTACTTAATAATTTTGAAGTCAAATCATGCAAAGTATTTACTTTTGAAAATCTATCAACTTTTTGAAAGTTCCGACAAATCCCCATTTAACAAGAACTTATCTTTCGACCAACTATTCCTATGGCAACTGCCATAACGATATATCTCTCTGATTCGATACGTATATATTTCAAGTTTCAAGCATGATGGCTTCAATGCTGTATTTCTGGTTTTAAAATTCCTTGGATTTGAGTTTAAAAAATCATCTTTGTAAAGGGAGATTTAAATGTCAATGAAAAAACATACAAATATTGTAAAGGTGACATCCGATTAACATCAAAAAGCAATCGTATTTCACAGACTTTGGAAAATTAACACAAAAGCATAAATAAAATAAATTGAAAACGTATTATACAAATTTAAAGATAAAAACTTTGCTTGGTATAAGCCAGTTTATAATATGAGCTTTGCTTTGACTCAATCGGTTTTGGGGACACGATATTTTGTCAACTGGGTTAGCTGTGACTAACACTGTCTAAGGCAAATCACTTGCTGTGGTCACACCCACTTTTATATATACACACACATATGTCTGAACTGATTCTATTTCTAGCACTACGTAGCTCATTTTACGAATGTTCAAATGTATTTCGGATTTTCTGAGTTATGCAAAATTGTTTGTGACACGTCAAATGAAAACATATATATACATACACATAAACATAAACATGTACATATACATATACATAAATATAAGTCTAAGCATTCGCGTCCATAAAAGGGTGCCGTAGGCAAGAGACACAAAGTTTGTCATAAATATAACTCCTCGTATTCTATTTCACTATAATCGATAAAAATCGGTGTGTTGATTGTACCTTGAAGGTTAGAAGAGCGACATTAAATTTTGGGTAATTCTATATTTAACAGCTGGCTACAGGGTATTTCCTAGTCGGGCTCTGTCAGCGTGAGCACGCTTGTTCTTTGCTTTTTGCTTGTGTTTATTGCGGAACGTAATAGTATCTCAATCTTGATAGCGATAATGCGGCCAGTGAGCCACTTGACTTAAGTTTGTGACTTTAGTCGAAATATTTACACAAGCAGATACATACATACATGGAGAAATACATGCATACGTACACACATACAATTGTTTGTACTTATGTATTTATGATTAAGTATAGGTTTTGCAGATGCAGTTTGATTTCGATAACAATGTGTTATTCATATTCACATCATTCGCACAGTGCCTGCCAGCAGTAAACTTACAAGCGATACTTTTTATTGTAAATGAGAGCGAGAAATGTGAATACCGATTTGCATGTAGTGTAGATAAATCCACATATATTTGTGTGTATTATTTATAAATCAATACAAATAATATATAATATATATTTATACATTTTTTTTTTTTTTAATATAAAATATTTCATCATATCTAGCAGGAAATTACATGCGGCTCTGGCAATCAAAAAGTGCAAACAAATTTACAATGCAAAATAAATAAAAAGATAAAGAAGTAATCAAAAAATATATATATATATATATATATTTGTCATTTGTAGAATTTGATGGGCTCAGAGCCAACAAATATCTCAGTAGACAAGAATTTGCATAAACAAAAATATGAACACAAACACATACATGCACACACACATACGTACATATGCAGATATCAGCGGCATATCGGAAAAGAAAATCACATTGTGAAAAGCAAAACAATATGATAAATGTACACAAAAACATAGATACAAATTTTGACAGGCTATCTTGATTATTAAAGAGCATTAGACAAATAAATAAACCGATTGAATTGCAATTACATCTATGCATGCATATATCTACCCATCTAGATTATATATTGTATTGGGGACTTTTACGTTTACCGTAACGACAAATCAGCTGTCAAATCGTTAAGAGTTTGTGCACTTGATCTTGAGACAGGAAGGTCGGACGTCAAGCAATTCCCACTTGGCATCTTCTCGATTTAATGCCTTGACATCCAATAAATATTCCAACAACGACAACGACCCAGAGAAACGGGGTAACATGAGAATTGTGCTCAAAATACAGTTACACAAGTACAATTTTTTACAAATATTTACAATGAAATATAACTATAGATAATTTATTTTAAAATATAAGAAAAAAAAATATTTGTAAATATATTCTATCAATGATGTTTTTATGATAGCATAGAGTATACATATATCTATATATATATGATTATGTGAGTCCCTTTTAAAGACAAATTATGCTGTTATAAATATATCACGAAATGTATAATGTCTGTAATCGTGTTAATTTTAGATGACAGAATTCATTGTACTCCTTTTTCGGTCGACTTAGCTTTTATAATACAGCGCTAGAAGAACCGAATTCCAAACTGACTAAAGTCGACTCATTTGTCATATACATAAATACACTCTCCGAAATTCAATTAAAGGCACTTGATTGTATCCCTATAAAATAGAAAATAAAATATTTAAAACATTTTTGTGTCAAATAGAAAATTAATTTAATTTGTGTGTCCGAAGTCCAGTACATGCGTTCTTTTGCAACATTTAATCTGGCTATACGGTGTGCCTTCGTTGTTACTGGCTTTGACCACATTTTCTTCCAAGCCAATCAATCACAACCTGATCAAATTTGTTGAACACGATGTTTCGGTATTTGTAACCTTGACTCAAATAGAATTTTAGATGCCGTAATATTTGTATTCAGCCCAGCACGTAAGATCGCGTATTATTGCCTGTGTGATGATATTTTGATGTTGATTTTTTAGCACTGTTTGTTGTGGTTTTCTTGTAATTTTAACATCTTATCAATTGCTGATGCCAATCGATGTAATTTAATTGATATTTGTCTGTTGCTCAATCGAGTATCCTTGTAAGTAAGGATCTTAGCTAAATAAATATGTATACTCTATTATCCCATTCAAAGAAGTTATATATAACGCCCTACTTACTTTTCCGAAGGCTAGAAATTACTGCCTTTAATCGAATTTAGCACTCAAACTATCTCAAAAAACACAAATATGTAAACATCTTGGAACAAAAACTAACGGAACTTTCATTCCAATGCAAAACCACAGTGTAAGAAGAAACACCGTTATAAAATGCGTAAACAAGGTACCGTTGTGCCTGGTACTGTTTTTAGCACCATAAACACAAGTGCCTTTACTCGAATTTCGCGGAGTGTATATATGAGCTAGAAGTTGTCAGATCAGTTCAGTTTGTGGGTCAACAAAACAAGTTTTAGTCCAATAACAAGATTTATGAATTTGTTTACTTTTGTCAAGAGTATTGAAACTTCGATATTCAAAACTATAGCGATTCTACATGCATACGTACACAACACAATGTATGCATATACACAAATTGTTGCTTGTTGTTTGTGTTTGATCGGCGCCAGCGAACACATATATGTATGTGTGGGTGTACATATGTATGTGGTATGCATACCCTAATTGATGTCCGCATTCAATTTTCTGTGCATTTAATAGCAAAAAGTCAGAATGGGTGAGTTGGAAGAGCTTTTTAGTAAGTCTGATGAACTCAGTGGGTAGCGGGTGTTGATGTTGTTGTTGTTTTTGAGTACAATTAAACGAAAGCAATTTTACAATTTATCGGTGCAGGCTCCCAACTTGTAGGCAGTCAGACAGGCGGGCAGCTTTTGCGGCGGCAGAGCGTCAAGCTTTCCGATTGAGAGAGCAACGCAGCGCTGCTGCTGTGGTGAGTTTTATCTGCTGCTATTTGGAGGTGTGGCAACGTCGCTATGACGTAGTCAATAATAAAAACAATATTTGTTTTTTGGCAAAACTACCCACAAGATGTAAACAAAACTCACACACACAGGCAGGCACACAAGAATGCAAGCATAAGGCAAAACACAAGCCAAAACAAAAACAAGGCAACAAAGTCGCAATGCGAATAATGTTCACATTTCAAAAATAAACAATATGCCGTGGCAAAACGACAAAACAAAATAACAACAATACCCAGCAGCAATCAATGTTCGACAATTTTTGCATATTTTGTTTTTATCCGCATATTTGCAAGGCAGAACAAACGAGCAGAGGCAAACAATGAAGCCGCAAAACGAGTTACGAGCAGCGCTATCCAAGTAGCGAACGCTGCCGATGCCGAAGGTGAATAACACCCAGCAGCGCAGCACAGACAAAACAGATACCGAGAGAGGGAGAGAGAGAGTGAGACAGAGCGCGAGCGAGTTAAAACGAAAGTAGTGTTGGGAGTGGGTTGAGCGAAGCTTCAAACTTGGAATTATGTACACATACATACATCCATACATGCATATGAATGCCCATCTGCTTGGTTAGCAGCATTTTCAATTGAATTTATTTTATTTACTGGGATCGTCGTCCAACAACAACAACAACAAAGAGCAACAGCTGTTGACAGTAGTCCATTTCTTCCGCCAAGTGCAAGCTACATACATAAATACATACATACATATATACATATATACATATATCGATATTACGTATGCATTTAAGCCACAACTTAAAATCAAGCCAACAGGAAGAAATCGTCGACGATTTGCTTTTGCAAATTTTATTTACATTTTTTCATCTTGTTTGCTGTTAATGTGGCTGCTGTTGTGTCTCGCAGTGCTACGCGCGTTTTATGATAATCTAAAAATAGCTAAGAGCAGAGCAAATGACAGACGCAGACGTCGACGTCAACGCCAACTGTGGCGGTATAGGATTACAAACAGATATATATATATATATATTTATATATATGTACAATTACAATCGATTGCGACAGGTGGTTGTCGAAAGCTTCAGTTTTTATGTCAATCAATTGGTATCTTTATGTCAGACCTGAAGCCGACTCTCTCGCTTGCATAGATCGAATGGGTTTCGCAGAAAGCTATGCTACAGAAAGCTCACCTCACACAGAGCAAGCCGCTCAGGATCCATTGCTGGGCCAAACTTTTGGTGCACTTTAAAACTAAAAAGGGTTGACACAGACGTGTGAATTGGCAGGCTTTTCGAAAACCTGATTGAGAATGTGTGTGTGTGTGAAATGCATTCTCTTCGAATTAGTTTTAGATTTGACTATTACTTGGGGATGGTTTACTTAAACTTGGTTGGGCCGCAAATAAATCGCAACGCAGCGAAAACCAGAACGGAAATGGGTTTAAGAAGTTTTGACATGAGACCAAAGTCCGGTTATGCCCCCATATCGATGGCATTTGCTGGCATAAAGCGCAGTGCCGAAGCCTTTAAGTCGAAATGGCTTAGAAGCTATCACAACAAAGAGCGCAAACAAAACGAGTTTTTCTTGAACGCATTCAATATGTAGATAGGACAGATATGATATATATAAATAAATATATATGTTGATAAATAGCTTTCGACCCGTTCGCTCATTATTCAAAATTTGACAAGCTTTTAATTTGTGTTTTGCTTTCGTTCATCACTCATAATTTATGCAGCTCCCGCCACATACCGCATGCCACTTGCCAAATTGATCAGGTGGGTCAATACAATATAAACAAATACAGGTGGCTTAGCAAAGTTCATAGTCTATCGAAACAAGTAAGAATGCTGTAGTCGTGTGAGATCGACTACGAGATACCCTGCACACAGTTGTTAAATATGTTCTAGTTTTATTGGCAAATTTCCCTTTAAAGTCTTACTCCCAAATGTGAGAAGGTCTTCAATTGCACTCTTTTCTTATGGCAGGTAAAGGGACCAGCGTATATTTTCATCCACATGCTCGAACTGACCTCGAACATACATACATATACGCAATCGTAGGTAACGGGGCTCTGAAGAATTCACACAAATATCTACTTTCGACTATAAATTCGGTGTTTCTTATCCGATCTTGGACAGTTGATTGAAAATATGCCTTTGCATATTGTGTATTAATTAGAAGATTCAGCCTTTAAAAGTGTGGCATTTATTTCTATCGGAAATCGAAATGTATCGATATTCCAGAAACGAAGGCAGTTATCGACCAAATAATCATACTTGATCTGCGCCAGGTATACAAGAACCAATATTCCAAATTTGAAGTCTCTAGCTCTTATTGTCTCTGAGATCCGCGTGTTCATACAGACAGACGGACCTGGCTATATCGACTTGGCTGTTGACCCTGATCAGGAATATATATTAACTTGATGGGGTCGGAGATGCTTCCTTCTGTCTGATACATACATTTGCACAAAACACGTTTTACCCACCTTTTTACCCATTTTCAATGGGTGCAGGGTATAAAAATACACAAACAACTCAAATAGACAGCCAGCTAAAGTTCAAAAGGAGAGCAATGTTTGTATGTATGTGAATTGAACTACATACATATAAGTATATATATACATATGTATGCATTTGTACACAACAATAGATAAACCATGCACACTCGCAATCGCAAAATATGCGAGGGAGAGAAAAAAACAAAAACAAATTATAAACACAACGATATCTGAATACACTTTTTGTGTTTCATCGAAAATGGCTGGATATGGATTATCCCAAACATTTATACTATTTTTACAATGAGCGATCAGATAATAAAAATTAAAAAGCGCTGTTAAATGAAAATCATCTCCATGAATGCTTTAGGCGAATGGACTCAACTATTAGATACCCTATAAACTGTATTGTACAAAATAAGATTTACTTAAAAAATGCCAAATATATGATAGGGCATCAAATCTTCTGCATGCGAATAAAACTGCTGCCACTTGTTATGGTTATTCTTCAGTGGTTGCTTATTCACTGTGAATGTGTGTGGATATCTATATACATATACTTTTATTGCGGTCGAATGTATATGTATGTGTATATACTATGTATGTGTTATGTGTGATGGCATTTTTGGGCACTGACCTACGCCTAAGCTTGGAACGACTAGAAATGTGATTGATTGCGCAATTCGAAATAAAGCAAATAAACAAACAAAAATAACAATGAGAAGAAAGTGCAACAAGGTGATATGTTATGGGGGGATATGCTTCAGCCCGTTGCTGCAGTTATGTCAACTATGTAAATAAAAACAAGCAAACTGGTCAGCAAACTAATTAAACGCTATTCAACTCAGCAGCGCACTAGTCAATTGGCCGCGAAAATGCGACTTGGCATAATCATTTTCACCTCATCCCCCTCTACTATTCCCCAACGCAATCAAACATACTCTCTCTCTCTCGTTCTCTCTGGTCACCTTTCCCTATACTTATTAGCCTGCTATATTCCCCCCTCGGCCCGCAGTTTGACATGCTACCCAACTGCCCCACAAGGTTAAACTAAAAATAGATATGGAGAATAACATGGCAAACAGCAGAGACAACAACAACAACAAGTTGCAGAGCTGCTGGTATTTATAGCAACGTCTACAACAACAACAATAAAGACTACGACGACTGTAAAATACTTGAGTAAATGAAAAACTTGAAACAATATCGAGAAAGAAGAGCTTTAGTCGCCGTACCGCACTTGAAATACTCTTTACACCGGCTTAACAATTTGAGATAAAACAGCTAACGTCTTAAATCTTGAAATTAATATTCCTATACATAGTGCTGAGGTCAAAATAATACATTAATATGATGAGTGAATTATTTGTATATTTTTCTTACTAAATTATTATTTAAATATTTTATATGGTTGTAATAGTAATAGAATAGTAGTGAAGATTTCTTAGCCTTAGCTGGTATTGTAAATAATAATTTTAATTTAAAATAAAATAAATAGATAAGATAAATATAATCCCAAACTCAACTTTCTCTATCTGTGTAAAACAAAAAAATAATTTGTTATTCTGAAAATTTGATAAGCCTCCAAGTTCCAAGATTAATATAATTCCAACTCGTTGATCAACTTGGATCTTGGAAATCTTTTCAAATTAAATATCCTATATTTTGCGTTACAAACAAAATGATGTAGCTGTCATGGCCTTGGGCATGGGGAATCGAAATGAAAAACTTGAAAATGGAATAAAAATAAAATAAATAATGCATATCAAAAAGCAACGTCAGCAGCATTGTAGTTGGCATGGCTGCTAGCATCGCAGTCGCCGTTACTTGGCCCAGTTTTAAGCTTTGGCAACTTAATAGGTCATATTAATTCGACGACGACGTCCAAAATAAATAAAACCAAGCTTGGTTTCATCTAAACGTACGTGTATGTGTGTATGTGCGAAAAGCTTGTGGTGCCTCAAGGAGTCACGAATCAAATTCGCAAGCCTGACAGACAGCCAAACAAACAGTCTATGCCTGGAGTCCATGCCTATGACACGACCCTTTTTCAAGCTTTGCTCGATAATATCGATCTGCGATACGGTTTTGTATGGCCTCTCGATAATGTGATTATGGATTATTATCCGCCCTTGACCAGTGATTAATCCTTATCCCATAAGTACTTGCTGCATACATACATACACATCTGGACAGTAAAATATGTATGAAAACAATAACTTGGTGGCAAGCACCATTGCATGTCTGTTTTTTTAGTTCATTTAATATGTTATTCTTTATTGTTTTTTTTTCTGGGTTAAGAGCATTTGAAGAGAAGTTCTGAAACCGTCCAATTAATTTAGCTAAGCAATTAAACATTAGTCCCTTGATCTTAGTGCTTACACTCTATCTTTTCCTCAGCCTTGTAGTGAGTCCTTTGTCATGTACATACATCACACATACATACATACATCATCAATATAGACATTTTAGCGCTCTGTGAACCACTTAGGAAATCGGCGAAATAATGACAAAAAACCAAAAAAAAATGTATTTTGTTTGGGGTTTAATTTCGCATGTTTGTTAGATTTTCACAAGTTCTGTTTTTGCTTTTTTTTTCTTTTTTTTTCAGTGCACTTAGCCACTTATCCTAGTATAAATGTACGCGTGTATGTGTGTGCGCGTTTTATCGACGATTAAATACCCTTGCAAACAGAATATCGTTTGTAGAGCAAATTAATATACAGAATTTTGATTGATGAATTCCGTCTTAATAAGATTTCGGGCTATATTTCTAGGGAGAAAACTTAGCAAATTGTTGTAAAATAAAATAATAAAATAGAACATTGATTACACGATTCGACAGATTCCGACAAAAGATGCTGTTATTCTAAGCCCACTAAACTTTACTAGCTTTTGTATTACAAAATTATTATATTATGTGGGTAAAGTTTTTGATGTATATAATCAGAATTATCAACAGAATTACCAACAATGTGCAATACAATGCAATGATCACACGTTCTCATAATAAAATAAATCAATCATGTTTGCGCTTATTTTTCGGGACGGCCTGGCATGTGACGTGAGTATGTATATATGCATATATTTGTATTTTTGTGATGGGCGCGGAGGCAATTACGAAAATAACAACAAAAACTACGACGTTAACAAAAAAATTCAACGATATAAATTTTTCATAAGAATAAAAAGGTCAGGCAGCGAGTGATGTCGCTGCTGCTGCTGAAGTCGTCATCGGAGTCAGGTTAGCGATTTAGTAACTGCATATGTGACGATATCATAATTAAAATGAAATCCCAAATACAATTAACGCGATAACAAACTACAAAAATGTAACACCAAACAACAAGAGTAAAACAGCATAAGGCGCAATGCCTAACGGAACGTGCAACAAGCCCGTAGCCAAAACAGGGAAGGGGGTACAACGGCGGGTCAGCAACGTAACTCACCACGACAAACGCAGAGAGAGAGATAATTCGAAGTACACCACAAAAAGAGCGAACTCTGCCGACGACGACGACGACGCAGCCGACGACGACTCGTTGGCTAGCTGACAAAACGAAACCGGCTTTGGTTATAAATAAACCTTTCCCATGCTGGTATTTGGCTTTCGAGTCTCTTGCGGTGCAGTGACAACAACAGCAGAAGCGAATACAGAAACACACAAGAGCAACAACAAACGGCGTTCAGGCGAAAAACACGAACATATCGAATGAAAACCGCTGTGTGAAAAGAAAATACAATAAAAAGAAAGAAGACAAAAAATAAGAGAGAAACCAGACCAGAGCAAAACAACAAATAAACCAGCGAAAGACTTCACAAACTCTCCCCCCTCGAGCACAGAATTTTTATTATTATTATTTATTGTTCTTACTGAAACACAATATTTGTGTGATTTTTTAATTGTTATTTGGCTGCTGCAAGCAGCATAATTTTTCATAGCTAGTGCAGAGCACGCGTGTCGAGCTTTTTTTTTTTATTTATTTATTGTTTTCTACAACAAAAGCAAAGGAAATTCTAATTGGATCAAACGAAATAGGACAGGCACCAAGACAAAGCGATAACCAAACCCGACAACAACAACAGCAATAAGAAACCCATTGGGAAGAGTAAAAAATAAAAGCAAAAGAAAAAATAAAGCAAATAGGCGACAATCGCGCGCGCACTACTGCAATTGTGTGTGTGTGTGTGCGTGTGTGTGAATTAGTGAAAGTTACGCGCGCGTGTGCAACGACACAGGCCACGCCCCAAAACACACCAAACGCCCACATAATGAACCGATCAAACAGTTTTGTCAGCTCACTAAAATGGTGGCCACTGCAGGGTCACAACAATCAGGCAGCAGCAACGGCATCGGCCTCGCCCCCCTCAAGCAGCAGCAGCAGCGCCGGCTACTCACAATCGGCGCCCAGCTCGCCCACATCCACTTGGCCACCGTCGCTGCAGCAGCACCACCAACACAAGCTGAGCGTCGGCGCCAATGTGAACGCCACATTTGGCAGCAGCGTCGCCGTACAAAAGCTGCGCGAATCGAAATGGTTCAAACCCGAAGAGCAGCGCATTTTCTGCGCCGTCGTCGAATGCGGCTTCATTGTGGAGGTGCGCAGCAGCGCCGCTGCCGAAGCGGCTGCAGCAGCAGCAGCTGCCGCCGCAGCTGCAGCCGCTGCCAACGATGGCGATTTACTGGACATCGATTGCCCACCGCTAACATTGGCCCCACCACTGATAATACCACGCAACGGCAGCAGCAGCATAAGCTTTGTCGAAACACAGGACGAGAATGAGACGCCGGTGGCGTCGTGGTATGGCATCGTACTTTGCAAAGTGGCCAAAGGTGAGTACGAACAAAAGCAATGTGCAAATACAGGAAACACAAGTGAGAGCACAAGAGAGAGAGAGCGGAAAGCTCATCTCGAACGGTTGTTTACAATTCCGCCATTTTTCGCCGTTGAAAATTAAGCTCTCTTTCGCTAGAAGTACATATTTTGAAAAGTGAAAAGCATTACAAGAACTATATATATTTATGAAGTTATTTGAAGCTATTTTGTAGTACATAGACTAATCTTGACTTGACCCCAAAATATTACGTTGCAATTGGTTTTTCTTTCGCCAGATGATTATTAATTAAACAACTACAGACGTCAGAGCAATTAAGCTAATCTTACAAGTTCGACAAATGCTGGTATTTCAAAATGACTTTCAATAAAAACAATAATTCGTATACATGTATATGTTCTGTGTGTATATGGTACAATGTTTTTGTATGCAGCACTCTTTTTATCTTATCGATGATAACAACAACGCCAACATTGTCGAGTATGGCCGACAAATAACACTGCGCACTGCTTAGCTTAGATTTCAAGAGGCAGCAAAACAAAGCGCCAGGCAGCGCCAGCAGTAGCGACGTCCAGATTCGCACGCACGCACTCCTATATACACATATGTATATATATTACATACATACACAATCTGTGCTTTCAAATCGCTCTCCCATTTGCTACTGCAACATGACCATTCACAATGATGCGCCGACAGCTGCCAGAACATTCCAGTTGCATATAAATCTGTGCGCAGCGCAAATACAAAATGTAAACAAAACAAATAATTAAAAAAAACTTTGGACAATGCACGCCTTGACATAGGCAGCAACAGCAGCAGTATCATCATCATCATCATCATCAGCTTTTTTCTCTCAATTTTGGCCAGTAAGTCTCAGTCTTGTGATGCGTGGTGAACTTCTTCAAGTGTGTTTGCTCTTTGCTCAAAGCTTGACGAAAACATCGGCATTCACCACGGAGCACACGACTGTTGCATCTCGTGCAGCCAACATTTCACCACCATATGTGGTGCGGTGGGTGTTTGTATTTGCATTTGTGGGTGTGCATAACAATCAATTGCTAAAGCTTTTGCTCTTTGTCGCATGCCATGTCGTGATTACCCTCTGTCGTTGCAACGCATACATACGCAAACTGGCTGCATTTACGTATTAGGTTTGTATCGAAAGTCAAATAAGAATCACATTTTAATATATGCCCCTCGTTTAACACTTAAATATGTATCTGTGTCTGTAGGCGTATATCAATACAAAAAAGATGAGATCTAGATTTATATGGAAATTAACCCAATTGGATGACATCACAAATAGCACTTATCAGTTTCGCTTGGATGCGGCTTATCGCAAAGCCATAAAAATTTCCTCAACAGGTGTCGCTTTGTAATGCGTTCAATGAACCAGAAAAAAAGATGAACAACGGCAATACAGATGTATGTATGTATGCATGTGTGTGTGTATGTTTGCGTATGTATGAGCAATCTGTAAATGAGCTCATTTCAAGTGGTTTCTTCTGCCACTTCCCATTGTTCATTTTCTCACGGCAGCATATGATGAAATATGTACAGATGTACATATGTATATATGTTTGTAAATACACATAAGCATGGGGATGGAAAATACTTTGACTTTTAAATAACAACAAGAAATTAGAGCTGTCGAGTGTGAACACATCAACGATGTCAATTATAAAAACTTAAGGCGAATGTCATCAAAAAAGAAAAAAAAAAAACGAAACATTTAAGACCAGGCACACTAAATAATAAATGCAAATTATAATGTATATGATACAGTCGATTAATATAATTATAATTATAAGGAGCTAAAGAAATTTCAGACGTATTATTTTTATTTGCATTCTATCCAATTAACAGCAGTTGAACAGAGACTTTGCTCGGGAACAGTATTCTTTCTTTCGTATTATTTACCATTTGGATTTTGCTATTTACTAAATACATATATACCTATTATAAAAATTCAGTTGACGTCCCTGTATAATGGTTGATGTTTATTTTTCAAATTGTACTTGCATTTAATAAGAAAAAAAAAAAACTATATAAAAATAATGGAAATGAGCATCTATTATTTGTATCAAAATCGATTAAAGAGCGCTTCAAGTGTTTTATAATGCATGCATAAAGTGCGTTGCATCGAAACAGTCATTTGAAACTAAATTAATCGTATGTGCTCTGTTTTGTTTGCAATGTTTCGACAGACAACAAACCAAAACCCGAAACCATCGAAATATTTTCTGTGAAAATACGTGAAAATGGCACTTACAAACTGATCAAAATGTCATTGGCCGACATTTGGAGCCATGGATGGGAGTTGCGCATCAATAATTTTGCTGACAAGGAGAAAACGCCTCATAATGAAAAGGACATACGCAATCAGGTAGATATTATCGAATATATAAATTATATATTAAAATATATATATATATACACATACATATATATGTACAAATAACATCATCCATCACATTTCTAACGAGCATTTGCTATCTTATCTTGGATAGGTGTCGCTGGCGCGCAAGGCCAGGCAGAGTCTGTGGAACAATAATAAGCATTTTGTGTACTGGTGCCGCTATGGCAGTCGCCAGCAGGATGTGCGCAAGCGACAGGTAACCACGAGTGCTAATCACGTGCTGCTGCATTTGATCAACTGATAAGTTTGCACCTATCTATATACTCTTTAATTGTATATAGATACGAAACACACAACTTTATGTATATTCCAAATGCCCGCCACACACAAAATTAATCCTCACTACACACACACACGCGCGCATAGTTGCAGCAGCAAAAACTTTACACACACACACATACACATGCACAATCGTTTTTGGCCAACTGACTAAAGAAAATCAATTGTAACAACAACAACAACAGCAACAAATCATGTTAAATATCATTAAATATTCATATGTACATATTATGTATGTGTGTGTGAAAGCATTCGACTGAGAGCTGGTTCATCTATGCTAATCAGATTCATCTGCATCCATAATAACCTATATATATCTATATATATATATATATATAACGAATAAATATATATATATATATATATACAGATATATACGCAAGCAGCATTATGTAATTGTCTGACTGTCGACTGATCTGAATGTGAAACTGAACCTATATATCATTTCATTAATGGCATCTTGGATAGCAGCAAATGTATGTACGTACAATTGTGTAACAGCATCTTTCTTCTCATTTGAGTGCAACAACAACAAAAACAACAAGAACATCAAAAATGCAAATATTACCACTTGTAATCCCTATATCTTACAGATGTCGGAGTGCGTGAAATGGGGCAGCGTTGGCATGAATGCGGGCATGTTGCTGGTGCACAATAGGCAAAAAAGCTATTCTCACTCAAAGTAACTAAGACGAAATACACACACACACACAAATACACTCTCCATATTTAATACATGTATGTGCATACACACACACACACACATACACATGCGTACATACTGCTTTAAACTGTTCTGCTGAAAGACAGAGAAACAAACAAAATCCAAAGCAAATTGTGATAAGATAATTCATGTTTAACAACAGCGGCGACAAACAACAACAAATGCAAATACATATATTTATTAACATATGTATCTTCAATATTGAAAACACAAAGATATATATATATATATATATATATATATATATATAGAGCAGGCTCTAAAATTGTTACTTTTATTTCATTAGCAGTATTAGAATAAATGATATACAAACTACAACAAAAGTGGCCCAAAACAGCGTGCATTTCACTCACACTCCCAACACACACTAGTACACACACACACACACATACACACACACACACCTGACTTTTGTTCATTTTTGCTGTTGCAACATGAGCTACAACATACACTTACACATGCAACACAAATATGTGTTTAAGAAAAAATACGAATTGTATTTCTATTTGTATATTTTGACAGAGAGAGAGACACACTGTGAAATTTGAAAAGACTTATTAACAATTTGTTGTTTTTTTTTTATTATTATTATTATAATTAATATGATTATGATTATCATTGTCATTAATATTATGTATTATTATACGCCCACTATATTAGATTATTATGTTGCGTTAGGAATAAAAGTATGCAGGCACTATATTTTTTCATTTTTTGTTTTCTCCTCGGTGTAAGCGCAGTCGTAACACAATAATATTTCAAAAACAAATACAACCTGAACAAATTTTCATAGACCTGAAGGGAATTGCAAAAAACAAAAAAAAAAAAAAGGCGGGCGTAGTGTTGCTCAACACCTTTTGTAGCATACTCTTGTGCGTCGCAATGAAATCACAGCAAACAAACAAAAATTCTTCAAATCTACCACACACCCGAGCTCATCACAATATACATACATTCAGGCGTGACATGACGTAACGCGACGTTATGTAATAGCCACAATCATGCAGTTAGTTTGTAAGTGAAATATAACCGTACATATAAAAATACGATTGCATACATCATGTGTACTTTTTGTTTTAGTCCCTTAAGCGATTTATAAAATATTTATATATAATATACCGATATACATACATCAAATTGGCAATACGAATTTTTAATATGAAACGTTTGTAAAATGCTTTATATTTGGATATTATTAAATGTTTATCAACGTACAAAAACAACTAGTTTTATTTCATCAATCACAAACGAAAACTTTTCTTTCTTTAGTTCAAATTGCTCTCTATTTTCACAGCCCCCTAGACAGCATTAATTTTTTTTGTATTGGAAAAGTTGGCTAACAATTTACCGATATTCTCAAATACAAATGTAACTTTTTGCACTGAATCGATAACAAACAAATAATAATAATCCTAAATAAGTAGTAACTTCCAAGCGACACAAATTCCATTACCAAAAAAAATTAGATAATCTTTAAAGTTATACCAACGTCGATAATTGCAAACCCTTACGTGATCCCTTGAATTTTCATAATCGGAGCATTATAAACCTTGAAAGTAATAAGTCTGGCCGAAATGTCTTGGTAAACAGAATCAAATTCAGATCAGATTATTTTTGATACTTCCGATTTTCCCAGGATTTGTGATGATGATCACAAATATTATTATGAATCGGGTCGGATCGGGAAGACTCCCCAAAATTATTGCATGCTTTCCTTCAATATTATAATAATGCAAGGGTATTGAATTGAATTGGAATGGAAAACACACCACACTCAACGCACAACACACCACACTCAAGAGACAACACACCAGAATTGCATAGACCACAGAGCACAGGTGAAACTCACCTCGCGCAGCAATCCGAAGAGTACATCCGTTGATAGGGAACGCTCGTGCGCCTCGTCCATAATGATGGCCGCATAGCTGTCCAAGTCCGGATCGCGCAGGCTCTCACGCAATAGAATACCATCGGTCATGTACTTGATGACGGTGCTCTCCGAGGTGCAATCCTCGAAACGGATCGCATAGCCAACATCCTCTCCTGCAAAATACGATTTGAATCATTGATTTAGTTGAACTGAAATTGAAACATTTGCAAGTGTTCGAAATTCGAAATGGTAGCTATCAATAGAAAAGGCTCAAGCTTGTCAGGCGCCAAAAGAATCCAGCGATGGATCATTATCAGGGAGGAAAACTTCGATAGATAATTACATCCGACAAATTATGTATATATGAACTTGTGTATATATATAGAGAGAGATATTGACTGCACTGTAGACAGTACGCACCCAATTGTGTGTCCATCTCATCGGAGACACGCTTCGCAACGGACATGGCGGCGACACGACGCGGCTGCGTGCATCCGATCATACCACGCTGACTGTAGCCATCCTCGTGTAAATATTGAGTGAGCTGTGTGGTCTTGCCACTGCCCGTTTCGCCGACAATTATCACCACCGAGTTCTCCCGGATGACGTTGAGCAGCTCCTGGCGTGAAGCGAACACGGGCAGAAAGCGACGCTGTTCGCCAATCGTTTTCTTGCGCGAAAATTCGCTTTTGCCGCCACCGTTTTTGGTGTCATGCATGTCGCGCATATGATCGGCGAACTTTTGATCCTTGCGGTAGTCGGCGGTGTCGTTGTCCTTGTCATATTTGGCATCGTCCTCATCCTGCGGCCGCTGTACACCCATAATGTTGCCCAGCTTGGTGCCGCCCAGCTCCCAATGTTTCTTCTGCGCCTTGCGACGCTCCTTCTGCTCGCGATAGTTCCGCACTAGGGCGCTGCCTTTGCGCGCCAGCAGCGCCATATCGGAGGTGGGGTCTTTGACGGGCACCACCGGCTCCGGCTGCTTGGTGAATACAATGCGACCATCCAAAAACGGCGGCACAATATGATGCACCAACAAATGAACACGTTCCACCGCCTCCTCATCGAAATCATCGCTCACATTGATTGATGTGACGACGCCCGAGGTGAGCATACGATTTCGCTCCCACAGCTCATTGTCCCGATTATTCTGGCGCTGTTGGGCACTTATGCGCTTCTTGCGCTTCTGCTCCAGCTGCTCTTCGCGGCGGCTAAAGTATTCGGCATTGGTGGTGCCACCAAACGGATTGTTCTCATCGTCGTAGCCCTCGTCAATGTTGTACCACTCGCGATCGAGACGCCGTTGCTCCTCCTCCCACAGATCACGCGACTCGGCATCACCTGTCCAGGGCGTGGCGCCGCTCCGCTTGCGATCGTGCATCCATTGATTGTAGCGATGAGCGGGCGTCGCACGCGTCGTCTCATCCGCTGCATTGTGACTCCGGCTGCTGTGGCTGCGACTGCTGCCACCTCGTTCGGACCAATCGCTAAGGCCAGAGCCGGAGCCAGCGCCGCGTGGCGTTGGAAAATCCCAATCAGACTTGCGATTGCTGCTGCCTTCGGCATCGTCATCATCCCAGGAACTATTGGAGACGCTGCCGATGCCGGCGCCACCACCAGGTGTGCCCGGCTCCCTGGGTGTATGCAAGCTGCGCTCGGACATGGAACGATCTCGGTCCCGATCACGATCACGACGTCTAACGTCTCGTACGCCGTAACGCTCCTGGTCCTGGTCGCGTGCCCGCTTCCGTCGCTCATCGCCGCGACGCTGTCTGTCCCGTTCACGCTCCCTATCACGCTCCCTCTCGCGGTCTCGCCTCATTTCTGAGTCATCACGCGACGATTTGCGGACGGCGCCCTTGTGGCGATCCCGGTCTCGTTGAATGTGCTCGCGCAGGCGTTCGCGCGCCTTCTCTGAGACACCGCCCGTGTGCGAAGGTGTCTCATCCTTGTGCTCGCGCAGCTGACGGCTCAGCTTCTCGAAGCTTTTCGTGTCCGGCTTTTTGAAGGCAAACTCACTGGCGTTGGGCGTTGCGGCAGTTGTGGTGGAGGGTGTGCCACCGCCGTCATCATATTCGCTATCCTGAAATGAGATCAGGCGTTCGGCTCGCGCCTTCTCGGCCCGTCGCTTCGCAGCCAATTTGTCCAGTCCCAGTAGGGAGCCCTGCGGTACTTTGAAGCTGCCGCTGGTGCAGCCGTCCTTGGCCTTCTTGAGCACGAGGCCGCCGCGCTGCTCCTCGCCCGTGGTGCCCTCCAAGCGATGCACGCCTGCCTCATCATCCTTAGACATTCCAATATTATGCGTTTATTGGGTTTTCTTTTGTTTAGCGCAAATACGTTTCATGCGCGTTTCAGATTAGAGCTGGTAAAATATCGATATAAAACTGAGCATACCGATACCTATCATTTTCGACAATAATCGCAACGGAGTTGAAAGCAATTATTGCATAGGAAACAACTATAAACTAGATCATTAAGATAAGTTGTGATTTTATTTATGTTTTATATATATTATATTATCTTATTCCCCCTCATAATATAGCAAATAATAAGATTAAGATGAGTTTAAGTTATACGATTTCTCACACTGCTAAGAGACTATCGATTCCATTCCATCCCTAATTCACAGGACAGCTGAGCTAGGTAAATTAAGAGATGAGGGCATTTTCAATGACGGCGTCGCAACATTTTTACAAACACCAACAAGTGCTGCATGCAGTCTGGAAACGCAACATCAAATGGCGGCGAAAGTAAAACATCAAAGCTTAAATTTAATCAGTTTGATCGTTTTTTATTTGCTTTTGCATAAAAACTTTAGTCTTTGTTCTCCGCTTTCTCAGGCACCGTTTGGCTTATCCAACTCAAATATGGCAAATTGCCTGCCTCGATGGGTAGGGATATTACCTCGGCGACGCTATATGGATGATTCTCGCGCACAAACTTGCTCAGCTCGGCGATGCGAGTGGTGCGCGTCTTGATCATCAATAGGTATTCGTCTTCCTCATTGACTTTGCCCTCCCACATGTAGATGGACTCAATGTTTCCGACAATGTTCACACATGCAGCCAATTTGCGCTCAATAAGGCCACGCGCCAGTTTCTTGGCTGATTCCTTGTCCGGTGTGGTTATGAACGCTACCGAGTTGGTCCCAGCGACGTAGTCTGGATCACAAGCCTTGTCGCTCATTTTGTTGTTTTGCTGTGAATGAATGAATGCGCAGCCAGCACTGAATAATGATGAAAGCGACGATGATGACGACGTACAAGTGGCAGTTGCTGTTGCGACAGCAGAAAAATTGCTAGCAAGTTGCCAACGACAGTGCAGCGACCTTGCGTTTCTCAGATATTGCATTAAATGTACTTTGCTCGGTCAGTAACTCGTGAAATGCAATCATAACTGTCAACTTCCAACAATAAGTCGATAATACATCGATTGAGCAACTTGCTGCTTATCGATAGCTTACTCCTTTTATGGGCGCCATATTGAATGCATATCAGCTCAGCTATTCAAATTTATTGGCGAATACTGAACGTCGATAAATATCAAGACATGATTATGTGTATATATATATATATTTTTTTTTGCATGCAGTTTGTTTAAAATATCTATTTTCAAGCCGACTTAATGTATATCGCAAAAATCATTGAATTGATTTTGTAAAATGCCAATTTAAAAAAAATACAATTAATATATAAAATAAAGTAAAATTTCTATAACTTAAATCTATGCTAAATAATGTTAATGTTTTTTTTTTTTTTTATGTTTTTGTGTTTTTGTATGACATTTCGCTCTGCAGTAGTAGGAGCTATTTTACGTCGAAATGAGAGTTCATTGTCAGTTTTCAGTGTGAGGCTGCCTTTCCCGGCCTGTCCATTTCTGCCCTTATTCCGTTTCCTGCTTGTCAGATTCGAACTTTGCTGCTGCTGCTGTTGCTGACGCATCGCTCGTTGCTGCTGCTGGCGGCGGTGGCGGAGGCGGCGGCTGGGCAACGGGTTTTCCGCCAGGCGATAGTGATGCCGCCGCTGCCGATCCTGCCGCTGAAGATGCAGCAACTGCTGCTGCTGCTGGTGGCGCTGCTGTAGGCGCTGTTGCTGGCTGTGGTGCTGGTGATGGCTGCTGCTGTGGCAACACATGTGGCTGCTGCGGTGATTGAGTTGGCTGCTGCTGTTGTTGCGAGCCAAAAAGAGCAGCACCTACATTTACTGCTGATGATGCGGCTCCTGCTGCTGCTACCGCGGCTGCTGCAGCTGTTTCGTGTAGGTGTCCCGGCGGTGGCTGCTGCTGTTGTGGTGGTGCTTGTTGCTGCTGCTGTTGTTGTTGTGGGGGCACAACTGTTGGAGCAGTGACACCAGCATGCTGCTGCTCCCGGGCGCTGGCGAAGTGCAGCTGCGTATAGGGCTGATAGGGCGGCAGGTGGGAATAATAAGGCTGCGAATGGGGTCGCGAGTGCGGTCCATGCCCATATTGCGGTTGATAGTAGTGTGTGTGCGTGTGCGAGTGTGAGTGCGAGTGTGAGTGCTGACCAGGACCAGGCCCAGCACCGGGTGGACCACCATAGTTCGCATAGCCCATGTGCGGCAATGGGGGCGGCAAACCGGGCATGCCACCAGGTGGTGGCTGTTGCTGATGCTGCTGATGCGGTGGCATCGAGGGATGCGACTGGCCGGGTGGTGGTGGTGGTGGTGGCGGCGCCGCTGCCTGCGCTCCTCCTCCAACTACATGCGGATGTGATGGATGCATTTGTGGCGCCGCTGACGCTCCTGATGCTGCTGGTGGTTGCTGCTGCGTTGGCGGCGGAGTTGGCGTTGTTGCTGGCGGCTCGTTGGCAAGCGAGGGCGGTGGCGTTGCCATTGGAGTGGTCGTGGCTGTGCTTGATTGCTTGCCGGACAAAGCGATCATTGGAGCCGCCGTGGATTTTAGGGGATCCTTCATGGGCTCAATTAGCTCCAGTTTGTCGTGGAGCTTTGTTGAGGGCGGCGGTGGCGGCGGCACAGATAGCTTCGCCGATGGCTCAATATCCATGGGCTCCGGATCCGTTTTGCTTGCCAGCTCATGCACTGGCGCTGCTGGTGGTGGCGCTTGCGGTTGTGGCTGCGCCGGCAGCGGCGGTGGCGGTGCAGCGACAACAACTGGTGGCTTCGCCGCCTCCGGTTTAGGTGCAGCACTCGCCTCGGGCGCAGCCGGTTGCTGTTGCGGCGGTTGTGGTGGCGGCTGTGGTGTCTCCTCCTTGGAGCGATTTGGTGCATCCTCGATGCGTTGGCGATCGCGTTTGATGTCATCATACATGCGATGCACCATTTTCTGAAATGTGTCCTCATCCACAGCTGGTTTGCAGTGGCGCTTGAGCTCCTCCTGGAATGCATCGCTTGACTCGAGCATACGCTGCTTTTTCGCCTCGAATTTCTCCTCCATCTGCTGCAGCTCGGCCTCCAGCTTCGTTTGGTGCATGGTTAGCGAGCTAACCTGACGCTTGAGCACCTGCATCCGCTGTGTGGTGACCACGGATCGGACATCGGGCACTACCGCCTCCGAGAAGATTTCGTTGATGAGACGATGATTCCGTAAGTAGCGTGAATACGCCATCTGCTTGGTCGCATACCCCTCGTCCAGATCATCCTCATCCTCGGCCGGCTGGATGTCGATGCGACGCTCGTGTTGACTCTTGCTGCCGCCGCCACGCGATGGAGTTTCATGGACATCGGTAATTTCGGGTTTGACCTTTGATTTAGCCGAAATGTAGGCCTGATAGGCGGGCGTCTGATGGTAAGCCTTCAACGCCTTCTCGTACTCAAGTTTCTCCACCTCGTACTCATCAATATATTCGGTTTTCTCCTCATCGCCCAGCTGCTTCCACATGGCGCCAATCTTTTTGCCCAGCTCCCAAAGTTTTAGCTCCGGATGCTGTGCCTTGACGCTGTCCCACACACGCTTTGAATACCGCATATATGGCAAAATCGGTTTCTCTGGCGGCTTCGGTGGCTTTGGCAAACGGGACTCGCTTTGTGTTTTACTGCTCGATGATTTGGTCACTTTCTGTGGCGTGAACGCGGGATTGCCATAGTTGCTATGCGTAAATATTGGCGTTTGATCCTTATTACGATCGCCAGCAGCTCCGCCGCCTGAGGAACGTGATCGGCTGCTGCCGCTGCCGCCGCCACCACCTCCTCCCCCAGCAACGTTGGGTAAAGGAGTCGCCGGCCCAGTTGGCGCGATTTGCTTGTAATTGCTGGGCAACGCCATGTTCAGTAACATAAATGTAGATTTTTATTCTTCACCCTTTTTTGGACAAACACAAGTTGATAATATATCTTAATAGTAAACACAAAAAAATGTATATGTATGTAGTAAATTCACGCGGACGCCATTGATAAGTTTTTCTCTATAGTGAAAATTGGCGATGACACACAACGCATCACAACAATCTCTCGATAGATTTTGCTGAAGCCATACTCGATACGCTTTGCAACACTAAAAGTGGCGAAAACGCTAAAAAAAATAAAATAAATTGCAGAAACCACTAAATATTGCATATAATAATTTATTATAGTTTATGTTGAAAATAATGTTAATAACAAGGATATCGATACTCGATACCCCAACTACTAACACTATATATAGGTATACTCGTACATTGAATAAACGCTCTTCTTTGTCTAACCGCCAAGCCAAGTGCATCAGTTTTGCTGCAACTGCCCTACAGCCGCAATTGACTCAAGTCAATACCAGACGATATTGCAAAGCATGCCAGAGTCTGATTGTTAGTATGTTTATTTGTTAAAATCATAAATTAAAAATATTAAAATTATAGCCAGTTAGGAACCTTAGACTTTCACAACATACAATTTTCAAGAAATTTTGGACTTGATTCCCAACTTGAATATAAAATGCATATTATGGACAGCAATTTGTATATCCTTGGAGACATATCCGATCTCACATATAGACTTATATATTCTGGATCAGCAAGATGCGCTAAGTTGATAACAAAGGAAGCACTGGTTAAATTGAATTGTTGGTGTGTAAAAAACTATTTCGTTTTCTCCAAAAAACTATAGCAATAGCAATTCTCCACCTAAGTCATGAAGATCCTTATATTGTAGCAACAAATTACTAACCTATATAAATATATATCATACAGATATAGCACTTGCGATTTATCTGTAAGAAATGGCTGAATAACCTATTAAAATATAACCGTTGAAAACATACAATTTGTCTACAGAAAATATCACAATTAGAATATACGATACTTGAACCATTTAGTTTCATAGATATAAAATAGATCAGAAGCCTCTGATTTATTGATTTTTTATTATTTTTTTTCTTTTACGTAATGACATAGTTGTGGCTGAATCTTTATGTCCGTCTATTTACAAAAAGAAAGCTTTTAAAGTATCTACTTTAAAATCAAATCTATGCAACATGTCACTTTTGGCTGTCTACAGCTCAAGGACTTAGGAATAGGGTTTCTTTCAGTTTATTTCATACATTTTAGATACATTTTTTTTTAAGCATTATGTTACAGTGCGGCGGATGTTGCTGCTGCTGCGACAGCATATAGTTATGCCGATTATTATTATATGATTGCGGCGGTCCATTGGCCCAGGGATTCATCTGACCATCGTAGCCACCAGTGGGACCCATGGGTGGGCCATAGGCAATAAAATTGCCCATGTTGTAGGGAGGCTGCGGCTGCTGTTCTTGTTCTGATTGTTACGTCTGATGTGGCGGGACGCCCTGATAGCCAGACGGACCGCCCTGCATTTGATCGGTACCATAGTTATAATAATTGCTACCACCAATATTGGTTACAAACGATGGCTGCTGTTGCTGCTGATGATGTTGTTGTTGTGCGCGATTTTGCATTAGGCTGGGCACATGGCGTAGTTGTTGCTGCTGCTGCTGTTGTTGGTGATGGTGTTGGTGATGTTGTTGTTGTTGTTGATGTTGTTGTTGATGTTGTTGCTGCTGTTGCTGCTGCTGCCGTGTTTTGGCTGCGCTTGTTGCCTGCTTGCTGTTGCTGGTCAGTGTACCCATTAGATTGGCAATTATATTCTCAGTGTCCTTGAGCGAGATCTTTGGCGACGCCGGCTTAAAGGTCAACGAATTGGGTGATGCAGATGCCGTCTGAACGGGCAGATTGCTGCCCATCATTATGGATTTCTTGCTATTTGAATCGTTGGCCTTCAGCACCAGATCATCGAAATTGTAATCATCATCGTCATCATCGTCCAGCATAAAATTAGGTGAGTTGCGCATAGCGGGACGTCGTTGCAGCTTCGCTGGTGATGACTGTTCGCGTTCGTTGCTCGCATCGTTGCGACGCATTGCCGCCACTGCTACGGCCGACGATGTGGTAGCCGACGATGCGCTGGCCAGACGTGAGTTGGAGGCACCACGCTCCGTACGCTCGTGACTGTTGCCGGGCGGACGGCCGATAGCAACGACACACGATAGATAATCGCTGCATGACTCACCGTCGCTGGTTAGCTCAGCAATGTTAACATATTTGCGTAAACGTTCTACACGCGGCGAATCGAGTTTCTCCAGTTTGCGCACATAGCCGATGAGATGCACCTGCTCCTCGTTGGAGAGAAATTTAAAGTTCTGCAGCAGCGTTTGCAAATCGGAGTCTGTTAGGGATTCCATGCCATGATTGCTGGCATCGCTGATGGTGCTAGCCTTGGACGCCACACTGGTGCTCGAATCCTTGGCGGCGAGCTGGTGCTCCACCTCCTTGATCAGTTCAGCGATGTCAATGTCCACATCGTGACCAGCAGCAGTGACGTCCTCATCATTTGTCGCACTGCTCTCAAGTCCCAGGCGAAGCAGGACCTCGGCAAAGTTGAGGCCGCTGCTACGATCGGTCTGGCGTCGTGTATGATTCGTCCTCATCAGCAGCGTAAAGAATTGCAGCAGCCGGTTCATGTCCTCAGTATTTAAATCATCTACGCCATTCACGATCAGTGCGTTTGCCAATTTCGAGGAAATGAGCTGCCGGTCAAAGGGTAGCTGGAACTCCTTCTTCTTGGTCAATTCGACGAGCTTGGGCTCATTCTGTGTCGACTCTTTATCAGCTGGGTGTGTGTGTTAGAGGGAGGTAGATGGAAGGAGAGAGCAACACAATAAACGACATTAATTAATTTATTATTAGAATTGATTGATATTGTTCTCAATCTAAAATTAAAGCAATTACATACGACAAGGATTACATACAATTTAAAACACTGAGGAATGCGGCGCTTCCAGCTGCTGGATAGTGGTCACTTAACCAGGACGACACGCAAGCGTCTGTTTATATATATTTAACTCTTTTAATTTTTTTTTCTTTACATTTTTTTTTTATTATTGTTTTTGTAGTATTTCCATTATTTTAGGCACAAAACTAACATTTGGGGAAGCTGAACCCACAGTTAAAAGTAATAAAAAGAAAAAGGCATTACAAAAAAAAACCGAACCGACAAGTTGAGAACTCTTTTTTTTGGTAGATCACAGAATAGAGAGTTGTAGTTGGAAACATTTTTATGTATTAACGTATTGCCCGATTCCAACCAACATATACAGACAAATACTTACCCCGACATATACATATGTATATCTATATCTATATATATATGCACTGGACTTGGATCTGTAAAGTTGCAAAGCCTTTGAATTTGTATTGTGTTGGACTTACGTTTTCTTGAGACCTGGAAGACGATGGTCGCAATATTGCTGATTAACTTTTTCACAACGCGCACTTTTTGTGGATCTTCGAGCACTTCCGCATCGAGAATGCCCTTTAGCTTCTCCTTGGTAGTCTCCATGAACACACAATTGTCCTCATTCAATAACAGATCATCGGCGGCATTCGGCTTGATCTTCTCCATGGCCACTGCCTTGCTGAGCAAACTAAGCGCCTTGGGTCCGAGGCTGCCCAACTGATCCTCTAACGCGGATAGCATGCGCAGTACACTAACCACAGTCAGTGGACCTTCGGCCGCCTCTTCAATAGGTTCCGCATCTTTGTTGGCCGCACTCGTCGTGCTGGTGCTCGTTGGCGATGAGGAATGTTGACCGCTGGCGGGCTGACTGTATTCCGGATACGAGCGCGAATCGAGCACACGGAACGTCTCCAGCGGCTCGTAGGTGCGCGAGGAACGCGTATAACTATCGCCACGCTCCCTGTAGTAATCATCGTTTCTATCGCGCCCCCTCTCCCTTTCTCTATCTCTATCCCGTTCCCTATCTCTGTCCCTCTCCCTATTCCGATCACGCCCACCGTAATCGTCGTGGCTGCGCGAATGGTGCGACCTGTCATGCCCGCGGCTATATGGCGAACGTGAGCTGCGCCGATGCGACGAGCGTGATCTGGAGCGCGAACGCTGCCGGCGTCGAGTGGCTTCTGAGGAGCGAGACCGCCTTGTACGCTTTGGCGACAACGAGCGTGACAATGAGCGGCCAAACGGTGGACGGCGAGTGGGACGAGCCGAGCGTCTACTCGGCGCGTGCTGATCATCATCGCTGATGTTGATCACAGCATCTGGACCGACGGTGGTGGCACCGTTGCCGCTACGATTATTGGGTCCGCGATAGTTGGGCTTGCGGCGCACAGCGACATTCGCCGATGATGAGACGGCGGCGGTTCCGGCTGCGGCGGTTCCAGCTGCGGCGGATGTAGGTGGATCGCCATTTGTGATTTTGGGACTGCTGATGCGTATTTTATAGCGTTCCATGAGCTCCTTAGTGTTCTCTTCGTCTTCGTCGCCCAGCTTGAATTTCTCCTTGAGCTCCTTTTTGATCTTATTGACGGCAATGTTGAAAAGCTCCACGCGTCGACCGTTCCAATAGGTAATCCATTCGGGTTTGTAGTCATAGCTATTTGGATCGCATTTCTTCTCCTCCTGCAGCTGCTTGTAGCGTCGATTCCAGAACAGTTTCCACTCCTCGGAATAATCGGGATGCTTCTCCGGATTCGTTTCATATGTTTCCCTTTCATCACGCAGCTGCTTCAATTGTAGCTCCAGCAGGCAGCGAAATTTCTCCCAACGGTAGCGCTCCTGCGCAATTTGCGAGGCCTGCAACGACAGCTCCTTGGGCGTTGGCAGCTGCTGCTTGATGGCTAGCCCAGCCCCCAATGTTGGCTTGACACCGCTTGCCTGGTTGCCTTTCTCGTTGGTTGCTGGCGGTGAGCGATTAATGGCACGATATGCCGTCTGCTGTTCGTCTTGCTTTTTTCTAGCCTTCTTGCCCGAAGACTGCTGATGCTGCTGTCCCATTAGTGGGGCAAAATTCTCATCGTCATCACTGGAAATGGCATCTAGGGCAATTGGCTCGGTATTACCTTTATTTAAGTGAAGCGTAACTTTCAGTGTTTCCGTCGGCTTGGACTCAATAATCATTTGGCGCACCTCGTCAACGAAATCAGGTCCGGCGCATTCATCATAATGAAATTTATCGCGTACCTGTGAACAAATTTTTGCACCACTACGACGAAAATCATCGCCAGCAACGGCCAAGATTTGCGTGCTGCGTCCGAAATGCGTCTCGATATGTTGAACTAACTTGTTTGTGCCATTGAACATAAGTTCGTTGGAATTGCCCGAGGAGCGGCGCAGCTGCTCCAGCAGCTCGAAGGCCTTCTGAAAGTGCTTCTTCAGATAGTTGGTGCGATGCGTCAATGACGTCCAGTGGACAAATATGGAGCGGCAATCGTTGCACGTATTGCACAGTACACAGAAATAATCAGGACGAATTTGGCCATCTTCGTGCAGCTCGACAACATATTCGGTGCCGATGAGGGCGCCGCCTTTGTGGCTCTCAATTAGCTTCTGTATGACCGCTGTGCGCGACATTTCATCCTCGAAGCCGGGCGGAACGGGCTCGCCAGTTAAAAAGTTCATATCAGATGTGGACGAATCTGCAAAAAGGCAGCGATTGGTTTCTCGATTTCTAAGAAGCAGGGATAGGCGCTTGTCACGCCACGAAACACACACTATTCAACATGGATCTACATATCATACACGAATCTATGTATACTCAACATGGACTACGCTAACCGATTAGTTATCGACTTATCGCAAGTAATTACGATTATCAAAAAGTTCTCTATAAAAAAAAAAATGGTTCTCGCATTCTGCTAGATCCTGCTGATGCTGTTACAACTGCACATATAGCACACTTTATTTACGTTTGAGCACATAATCTAAATGACAACAGCTGTTTAACACATAATCAAAAAATAAGCATATATGCATGCGTGCGTACATGTTGGTATGCATGGATTATTGCATATTTAAATCTCCGAACTTTTTGCATAATATAAGCGATGATAGTAATTCATGTTTTTGCATTTTGTGCATTAGCCATGCCATGTTGCGTATCCATGTTGAATAAAATTCGACATGCACCCATCTCTAAAGCGAAGCAATAACTCAGACTACGAAAATTACCTGGCCTTCACTTTGGGAGTCGTAGTAGTAATACGCTATTTTCACAATTGTCCCCAGAATATGATTTGTATGCACTAACAATCAAGAACAAAATTGAAGAGAAAATAAGCGCACGCCAAGTGTAGCCATATGTATATTTAACTAAGTGTTTGGTCATTACGTATCGATATTGTTGTCCATAACTTATCGCATAGTCACATTTTCGATTATATGTTATCGCAATTGCGGGTCAATATAAAATTTGAAATTATTTGTCGCTGTCAAAATGTGAGTATAAATTGATCAGAAATTATCTCATTTGTATAAAGTGTAGGAAATAATAATAATATTAATGTGGGGTTTTTTATTATACAAGATAATATAATAGTGAAGATAATGTTAATACAATATAATTAATCGTTTTACGTCGGCGTCTTTAAAATCTCTCGTCGTTTCTCGTCTTGATGCACAGCTCTCTTGTTTCGCTGTTTCAGTACGTGTAATGCTGACTTGTAGGTGGGGCATCCTTTGTAAATGGCAACATGCTTTCCCTTACAGTTGGCGCACATAGCCTCCGTGTCTTTTGGTTTAGTACAATCTGTAGTTGTATGGCTACCAGCACACTTCAGACACACAAATGGTCTGCGGCAGTAATTCTTGCTGTGCCCGAATGCTTGGCAACGATGGCATTGGACGGGGTCAAGGCATCGCATTTGTCGCTCAACAACAACCTGTTGATACCCCAATCCAGTAAGCGTAAGTATTAGGTCATTCCGTCCATCAGAATTTGGCTCAAGCTCAACCTCCAAAATATTAAGAGGCTTGCCTGTAAAAAAAAAAAAATGGTCAGCCATCGATTCTTCAGGGACCGACTTATGAGAGTGATGTCTAGCACCTCTTCCCTGATTCTACAAATGTCGGTGTGGATCCGATATTGCCAAGTTCTAAATTATATATACATATAAAGTCTGTGAGGCACTCACCCCTCATGTTGATGTCGCTGCTGCCCCATATGGTGTGATGCGCGTTGGCATCGCATCCGATGATTATCGGCAACTTTTCCTGTCGGCGGTACTCAACCAGTTTTATTATTTCTGGTGGCGGGCAGGCTACATCTCCTGCAAAGTATGCCGATAATGCTACTAGGGGAGCTGCGTTACCCTTATCATGTACAGCTATGGGAACGCAATCCCTCGTGAGAAATTCTAAAAGGATAGTAAAATTAATACTTTTCCTCACCATAATGCACGCTCTGGGTGATGGGTGCCTTTGATCCCAGATTACCTTTGAGCTGGCCGTGAACAGGCCTTTAATGCCATTGTTCACCCATGGCTCCTGCACAAGGGCTAGCCCGATATGTCGTTTGGTAAACATCCTCGCTAGGACAGCCGAGGCTGCCTCTGGGCGGTGGAATAATTACATATAATTTTGGAATCCGTATCCTCTACCTAATTATGTTTGTGTTGATAGAATGCACAGTCGCTGCAATCGCTGCCAGCGAACAGTCTGGACATGATCAAGCTGGACAACTATGATTACTCGATGGGCTCGCCATTTCAGCAGAAGCTGCTTAATAATAAAAATGTGCTACAGGCAAACTAAATTGAAATTGATGGATGTGTGTGTTATGTGTGTGAGTTTGTTGTGCATATTGTGTGGGTGCGCGCGACTTAAAGCTGTGGTCCGCATAGTTATTACTCAAGTTGTTAACTCCGTAAATGTAGGGCTTACCTTCGTCCAGAAATTAAGCTTGCGTCTGACTCATATTTGAGGCAAGACTGTCCTTCCGGGGACGACCCCGATCACGTTTAACCGGGTTCGAGTTTTTGACAAGAAAATAAAAGTTAGCAATTGGGTTTTTTTTTCATAAAGTAAACAACGATTAAATAATGTACATTCAAATCGGCTTACAATTATAAAATTTCCATTCTTTTTTGTTTGCTTCTTATTTTTTTTAATTTGAAATAACGAAAATGTTGAGAACAAAAATAATCAAGAGCAAATAATTGCATTGTAGTTCAACAGCGAGCACATACATTTATCTGAAGCTAATTTGCAAATGTGCAATTCCCTACAAACGGAAGTGCACTCTTAGCTACACACACACATGTACAGACACGGGTAGGGGTCCGGGGGAGCTGACTTAGTAAATAACTTGTGTAAAGTATATGATACCCATGCATTTCAAGCAACAACCACCTGAATCATACAGCAAACGTTTCCTTTGCTGTTTATTTAAATTTTGTATCTTAAAGCAAACAAAATATGTCTAAAATGGATCTCAGCTAAATTATCTACAAAATGTACCCATAATTGTACTCCCTTAACCCAAAAGTATGTTGCAGCGGGACGAGGCTATTGATAGTTGGGGCTGCCCACAGCGTCAACGAGTGGTAGCCCCATGTTCAAAAGAGAGCGACAAAAGAGCGCGGGCCCAAAAGCTCCCAAAATAACGGAGAATTGTTGGAGAGAAAAGAAAAGAATGAGTGACAATGTTGTAGGTCAAGCCAAAGTCAGATCAGTCTGGGCTAAGCTGCAAATAAGAAAAGATGGCAGCAATATTTTTTTTTGGTCTTAATATCGTTTTTTTATGTATATTTTTTTTTGTCGCATTCATGGTTTTTTTTGGTTACGTTGGTGTTGACTATTTTTTTTTTGCCTTCATAATTTTTTTTGTTACCCTTTTATTTTTTGTTGTTATTATTTATATTTTTCTTTTGTTGTTACTACTCATATTTTTTTTTGTATTAATAATTTTTTTTTTGGTTACTTTTTTTTTTGTTATTATTCATATATTTTCTTTTTGTACTATTATTATTTTTTTTTTTGTTATTATTTATATATTTTTTTTTTGTCCTAACTATTATTATTTTTTGGTTACTTTTTTTTTTTTGTACTAATTATTATTTTCTTTTTGTTATTATTTATATTTTTTTTTTGGACTAATAATTTTTTTTTTTTTTTTTTACTTTTTTTGTTTGTTTGATATTTATAATGAAGGGCATTAGGCAGTTCATTAAGGCAAATGCTAGCATTAAGGCCCCATTGTCTAATGAAATAACGTTTAGTTAAAAAAAAAATGAAAGGCTAAGCGTTATAAATAAGGGAAGGGGACCCAAAGTGGGTTAGGCAAGATGTGATCGTGCATCTTTATAAGGGTGGGGGACCAAAACATTTAATTACCCCCACAGGAAGGGCGGGAGCGCTACAGCAATAACAGCCAAGCCGCCGTCGGAAGCCGGGAGTAGTCGATTTTTTTTGTTTTGTGTTTTGAATTGCCACTGTCCGTTAGAGCAGCTGTTTTTTTTTTTTTTTTGTGATATGTAGATTTTGTGTAGGCTCGTTTATTGTGCGGTCGGCGGGCAGGGGCAGACCCACCCGTAACTGAGCACTAGCTGGCCGGAGCTGCCCCATGCGGACAAACCGACGCGTAACAAGTATACATATTTTTTAGCTTAGCATCAACAGAAGAGTCGATTTATCGGTCTCTATGAATACGTTGTACCCAGAAACTATAAGAGCTAAAAACATTTAATTTGTAATATACGCATCGTAATTATAGGCAGATAAAGTTCATTTAATGTTATCCACGTTTCACTAATATCGATACAAATCGATTTCCGATAGGCATAAAAGAAACATTTGTATAAATATAGATTTTT
>JAWNMN010001034.1:0-40636 GCA_035044025.1 Drosophila paracracens
ATTGACAATAAATAAATAAATAAATAAAGTTGATATTGCACATCGAATGGGAAATAATAAGGCATAAACAGAAACGTATATATAGAGCAAAATTAAGTTTTTTTTAAATATACATATAAATGGAGAAATTATAAATACATCACATCAAATAATACAATTTACATATATACCACGCGTATGCCAGCTTCTTATTCTTAAGACAAGATTCAAATTCAACTTGATTCGCTTTAATAGCATGGACGCAGTTATATGGAATATATGTATATGTATATATATATGTATAAATATATATATGTTATACAAATATTGTATTGGTTTTCTTGTTGGTATATGTATAAATACGCTAAACGGAATGTGAGCTCAATAAGGAAGCTAAAAGTATAGAAAAAATATTGCATGTCTGGTAGATCTTACAGCATAAATATTTATATACAACTGATTTGATACAATCGATATAGTCCACAACAATAAAAAATAAGCTCATTGTAGTAATAACCAAGTCACATTGATATAGATTGAGATATACATAAAGTAAATTTTTGTACATATAAAAATCAATTTAACTAAACTAGGCAATTAATTAATCAACCGGTACAAAAATATATATATAGTGACATATTCAGATCACGCAGATCCCTCATGTCCACACTCACTGCAACAACAACAGCATAGTTCGTCAACAACAAACCCAACTGCAACCAGCGATCACAACCAAAAGCGCATGACGTAATACAACACGCGACTTCGTCAGCATATTTTACATGAACTCCATCGTGGGACCCAAACGGACAACCGACACCACCATTAGACTCCGTCGGCGCATTCTTCAAGTGGGCTAGCGTGAAACTCAAGTGAGCCATCCGAATTAGACTTCGTCGGCGCATTCTTCAAGTGGGCTAGCGCGAGACCCAAGCGGGCCACCCGACACCTCCACCAATGGGACAGCAGCGACAAAGCTACAGCGACTCAGCTACAACACCACAGAAGAAGCAAAGGCGAGGCTCCCTTATAGATTAGCATAAATAGAGTTATATTTTGTACATCAAACGAATAAGACGTGCTTTTGAATAAAGAATTTTATTGTTTACTAATCAAAACCGTTGTCGAATTTTCAATTCTCTAATATTCAATTGGTGCATTTAATTCTCAAAAATATAATTGGACCATTTTCAATTCTCTAATATATAATTATATTTATATGAAATATAATCCAATGTGCTTTATCAAAAAGCAGCAAACATTAATTAACTACAAGAACTCAATCAATTGGAATCGAAAAATCGTTAAGAAACATATACACTTACTACACATTGAAACGATCATAATTAATTAGAAACTACCATATATACTAAGTGCATCAGAGTGTCTGTGGTATTGAACTTGGTTAATGCAACTACTCAAACGATTCGCTTAGTTTATCCACTAAGAGCGCGAGCAGCTGGTAAAGGGCCGGCCCAGTCAGTAAGTTAATTGCTAATTGTTAGTAAGTGCTGCTGTAGACGCCGCCGTACAACGAAGCGTCAGGTTATAAGTGTTTGAGTGTATGTATGTGAGTGTTTGTGTGTGTGTGTAATTGCGGCATGCAGTGCGTGAGAGAAAGTTAAGCTAGCGTATAATTGGTTAATGCTCCGCATTGTTCGTTGCTGGACGATGTGCATCGTTGGCGACCTTAGAAGGCCGTCGAGCGTCGATTGGCATGGCACTTTTTGCCATGACTGTTCGCATCCGCAGCGCCACTGGTTGCACGCAATCTGTGGCAGGTCGTTGGAGTCGCTGTCGTTGTCGCAACTCCACTGCTGACCAACGTCGATTGCCTGCAATTAGTCCAACGCTGCAACTGATGCCAACCCTTTGGGTATAATCATTTTCGCGCCGACACATTCAGCGATTCACCGCGGCTCTTCGAGCGTGTCATCGAGTTGCTCATCTCTGGGAAATGTAACAAGTTAAGTTGGAACTTGGCTTTCATTTGGTTAGGTAAGCATACCTTTGCTGATGCTGTTGCTCTTCTCGGCTTCCTTATAGGCGCGCATCGCCTTGCCGCGTTTGTCCGGGAGCAGTTTATCGGCTCGCACAAAGATACTGTGTGTGGGCTTGCACTGGAAATACTGGATGCCCTGCACGGTGCCATCGTTCTTGCCTGTGGGCGTGTCCAGCTCAACGCCTATCCAGGTGCCCGGCTGAAAGTGTGTGGTGCCCACAAAGCTAATAACGCCGCTCTTGTTAGACGGACGTATGAGCACCGACTCGCCTACCACAATACAATCGGGCAGCGCCAAGTCCAGGTCCATGCCTTCGTCTGTTAATGAAAATATATTTACTTGAAATGTTCCACTGATTTCTTGTGGCATACTCACCATCCACCTCTGTGCTGCTGGACATGATGTTGGCATCCAAATAGGCGCTCAGGCCTTCCATTTTGGCGCGTTGATTGCTACGTGTCATTTGGCTCGTATTGTGACTGTTGTTATTGTTACTGCTGTCGCCATTGTTGGTTGGATGCGTTGTGGCCTTTTTGCGGCGCATCACTTTGCCAGCGGGCAGCTGCTCTTTAATAATGCCATCACCCTCCAACTGCTGTTTAGCAGATTTGTTTGTCTCGGAAGCATCGCGGATGTGCTCTAGCGATTTATTGCCATTCTGATTGACTGTGACGTGATCTGCTGCCTGGAATGGCGCCTGTTGCTCTGCCAACTCCTGCGGTAACTCCTCTGTTGGATCTGGCACTGCCAGTTGGTCACTGACATTGTTGTTGTTATTACTCTGCAGCTGGTCGCATTCCTCATCCTTGAACTCTGACTCTGGCTCTGGTTGCTCCAATGGATGTGTTACTGCTTGCTGCAACTTCTTCGCTTCTGCTTCTTGCGCTTTAGCTTTTGGCATGTCCTTGAGAAAAGGATTGACTCGCGCTTGGCGATTTGGCGGCGAATTTGAATTGATGCGATCGAAGTCTGCAACAAACAATTTGTGAGTATATAAATTCATGACATAGATATATTGGCGAGCTCACCTGGTGTTTCATCAATGGTCATGAAATGCATGGATGTTATGTCCTCATTGCTTAAATTATTGCAGGATACAGCCTGGGACCGTAGCCGCTGCTGGTAGACGAGCTCATGCTGAGCGTTGTCAGCCCAGTCAGATGCTTCATGTTCGCATTGGCGCTTGACGTGTAGCTCAAATGGCTTTGATTCGAATGACTGCTTACGAACAAGTCCATGGTCTTGGAGGAGGTCAACCGCGATCGTGTGGCCAGGCTTTTGTTTTGCTGCCATTCCTGCTCGTACTCGGCGGCATACTACGAGTCGCTGTAGCTATCCTCGGGCTCCTCATCCAGCGAACGATGTCCGCCCAGCGGCTCCTCATGTAGCGTTGTCATGCGCATGCCCATCAGTTTGCTGGTGGCCGGCGAAGCTGCGTAAACAAATTCAAATCGTTTTATTTATTGCTCCAAATTAATGATTGAAATGAACACAGCTTAGTTTAAATGGCTTAGAGCTACACATACAAACCACTTACGTTTTGTTGGCGTAATTGTCAATGTATTCAAGTTTAAATTGAGATTCAAAAATGTTGGGCGCGCTGCATTCCATGGGTTCAAGGGAAGGCAATAGTTATGTGTTATGTTTAGTTACAATGATTTTAGACAACATTTGATGAGCGATTCAATAGTAAGTAACTCTCTAGTTGCAAATAGCGACTAGTTCGCCAAAAGTAAACAAACACACAAAAACATGAGCAAAAGTACTAGGAATTAAGAACTAGGTCATCAATTGATTAACTAGATGCGCTGCTAGTGCTCGGAACTCGTGCTGTACGTGCTGGCTGCTGTGAATGGTGCGCCAAATTAGAATTAGACACAGAGTGGATGGTAGGTGGTAGGTGGTGGGTGGTCGGTGGTGGGTAAATCAACAAAAATTCAGAAATTGTAGAAAATACGAAAATGCGGTAAATCAACATAAACTGCAGAAATTGCAAAAAAAAAAATTCGAAAAATAAAAAAAGCATCAGAAATTTACGAAAAATGCAAAATGACGGAAAATCAACAAAAAATTCAGAAATTGTACAGAATACGAAAATGCGGTAAAACCTTCAGAAATTGAAAAAAAAATACAAAAATTCGAAAAATAAAAAAAAGCATCAGAAAATTACGAGAAATACAAAATGGCGGAAAATTGTTGGAGCGAATTCTTTCCCGACGCAGGGAATGCCTGAATAAAACCAAGTACCACCGCCGTTGTGTACTTAAGGGAAGTTTATTTGAGACTAAAATATAATTGTGTTGCTTAACATAATTGGTTAACATAAGTTGGATGCATGGTTGCATTGAAATGTAAGTTAACATAATTTTCAACACCCTTCCACAATGCAAACATGCTTTCAAAAAGCCATTTCAAATTTAACATGTTCCTTAATTCATGATGTTTTCTCTTCGACAAGTTCTTTGTTAGCACGTCTGCTATCATGATATTCGAAGGAACATATTTCAAAACATTGTGACCCTCATTTACAGCTTCGCGAACAAAATTATATCTTATATCTATGTGCTTAGTTCTACCATGATGTACAGGATTCTTTGCCAATTGTTGTGCACTCAAGATGTCTCCGTACAACACCGTCTAAGTAGTTTCAGTGCCACAACCGACTTTGATAATCAGCCTGCGCATGACGATAGCTTCCTTGCACGCTGTCGACAAAGCCATATACTCAGCTTCTGTGCTGCTGAGTGCTACGCTGCGTTGTTTCTCCGATTTCCATGATATCGGACCGCCAGAAAGAAAATATACATAGCCAGTATACGATTTACGATCAACCTGATCGCCAGCCCAATCGGCATCATCAAAGCCCTCGAACGCCCTTCCACACTTGCTGTAGTGTATCTTTAGCTCCAACGTTGACGCTAAATACCACAGGACATGCTTCACGCCTGCAAGGTGTTCGCTATGCGGATCCATGTTTCGTTGAGCCAATTTTGCAATCGAGTGCAAAATATCCGGTCTCGTTGTCAGAGCCAACCACATTAGCTCTCCCACTTGTGCTTGGTACGATGTCTTATCCACCTTTTGACATTGGCTGCCGTTGCAAGCCGTCTGGTACCCAGCATCCAATGGCGTAGCTGCTGGTCTGCAACTTTCCATGCCATGGTTACGCAAAAGATCCTTGATGTATTGCGTATGACCCAGAGTGATCTCTCTAAGTTCACCCTCACGTTGGATTTCCATGCCAAGAAACAGTTCTAGTGGCCCCTTGTCAACGCACTCAAACGACTTCATGATATCGGATTTTATGCTGACCAAGTCCGATTTCGATTGACAAGCTATAATGAGATCATCAACGTAAACTAGGATTACTGCCAAATTACCTCCCTTTCGCTTATAAAGGTAGGGCTCATTGTCGCATGCGATGAAGCCAATTCCACGCAAAACGCTGTCGAGCTTGGAGTTCCACTCCCTTCCAGATTGCTTCAATCCATATATTGCCTTCTTTAGCAGCAACACTTTGCCAGCATGATTGCCTTCAGCATATCCTTGCGGTTGCTTCATATAAACAGTATCTCTTAGATCGCTGTTCAGGTACGCAGTACAAACATCCATCTGATGTAGGTATAGCTGCAACTCTACCGCTAACGCCAATATAAATCGCACGCTCTCCAGCCTGCAAACCGGTGAAAAAGTTTCGCCGTAGTTAACACCATACTGCTGTGCGCATCCTTTTGCCACCAGTCGTGCCTTAAACCGTTGTATTTGGCCGTGAGCATCCCGCTTCAAGGTGTAGACCCACTTGCAGCCAATTGCACGATGTCCTTTCGGTAAATCTGCCACCTGCCAGGTTTGATTCGTAATCAATGCCTCATACTCCTTTTGCATCGCTTCTTGCCAAAATGAAGCATGCGAACTGCGCGTTGCCTCCTCGTAGGTTGCTGGAATGGGTACACCACTTGTAACCATTGCGCAGAGTATATTAAATTGCTTCCTCGGGTCTGCCCGTCCTTAGCAATTTTGGTCTTCCAGATCCAATACGAGGGACCTGCTCTTCCTCCAGCTTTTCGTCATCTTTGTCACTTTCCAAAGATTCATCCGCACTACTTTGATCAGTTGCACCTGAGCGAGATGTGATGTTTTTGTCGCTGGAGTCAATCTCATCATCATCTTCATCATCAACTTGCTCAACTCGATGCCCCACATTCGACATATTAAATGTTACTGCTTCGCCCTTTGCTTGCTCCAAACAGCTGGCCTCGTCAAAGAGAACATCTCGTTTGTCAACCACTATCTTGGATTCTGCATCGTAGAGCCGATAGCCATTAGCCTGCATTGAGTAACCAATCATGCGGTATTCTTTTCCCTTTGGCTTAAACTTGCCCTTATGGCGCCCTTTGTCCAGTGTCACTGCAATGGAACCAAAAACTTTTAGATGACCTATCATTGGTTTCTTACCAGTCCACGCTTCCATTGGAGTCATCCCGATCAGTGCCTTTGTGACTGCACGATTGCGTAAATGCACCGCTGTGTTTACTGCCTCTGCCCACAGTGACTGATCCAATCCTGACTGCTCCAATAAGCATCTCGCCATCTCCACAAGCGTACGATTAGCTCGTTCTGCCACCCCATTTAGTTGAGGAGTGTACGCCACCGTCAATTGCCGTGCAATTCCATTGGCTTTAAAAAAACCGTTGAACGTTTTGTTTACATATTCGCGCCCGTTGTCGCTGCGAATACACTTGATCATCTTTCCTATTTGACGCTCTACCAGATTTTTGTACTCCACGAACTTGCGAAAAACCTCGTTCTTTCCTTTCAGGAAATACACAAAAATCGGCATTGATTTGTCATCAATAAATGTGAGGAAATACTTAGAGCCGCCAAGAGACTTCGTTTCGAAAGGACCACACACATCAGTGTGCACTAGTTCCAGAAGTTCCTGCGCTCGGCTTTCTGTTGATTCTGGAAATGGCTGCACGTGAACCTTGTTCAGCATGCACGTCCTGCACGATACCCGTTGCAACAACATTTTCCATTCCTCGCACAAGCGCCTTGTTTGCCATTTCACGCATACTATCATAATTCAGGTGACCATATCTGTTATGCCACAACTCGCCGTCTGACTTAACAGCTGCATAACATCTGTTACGATGACTTTCAAACGTATGCAGATTCTCTACTCTTTTGGCCTTGAGTACACATTTGCCGCCTTTAAACACTCGTGCACTCGCTTCTCCCACGGACATGAAATTGCCTGTCAGCTTTGGCACGTACAACAAAATTTTTATAATTGTCTGGAAGGCTGGAGAGCAAAATAATGACCTTGAGCTCGTCAACTATTGCTATTCCGACTCCTGCAAGCTGATCCACAATTTCGTTAAATGTGATCAAATGGCTAGCCATGCTTTGCCCCTCCGCCATGCGTGAATTGAGCAGCTTCTTATATAGCGAGACTTTACGCACCGGCCCGCTTGGCTGATGGACTTCGCGCAACTTAATCCATGCCTCCTGCGACGTTGTGCAATTCTTGATGTATCCCAGCTGCGATGCCTTAAAACTTAGCGTGATCATTGGCAATGCCTTACGATCCAGCGCTTTCCAGTTTTTATTATCGCCAACATCAGACTCCAGTAAATCCCCCGACGCAACTTCCCATAGATCTGCATGCACCAACACGCTTCGCATCTGTATGCTCCAAGAATCGTAATTCTTTTCCTCAAGCTTCTCAATTTGGTACAACGCACTCATTTTTCTATTTCTGCGACGCAATTTATATTTTACACACACGTAACTGCCGATTTGTTCTTTTAACACATCCGAGTCCGTAACTACGGATATCGAGTCAATAAACTTTAACCAATCTTATCAAGCCACGTATCCTGGAAAATACGAAAATGCGGTAAAAAATTTCAAAAATTAAAAAATAAAAACCAAAAATTCGAAAAATAAAATATATCATTAGAAATTTACAAAAAATATAAAATGGCGGAAAATCAAAAAAAAATTCATAAATTGTAGAAAATGCGGTAAATCAACAATTTACGAAAAATGCAAAATGGCGGAAAATCAACAAAAAATTCAGAAATTGTAGAAAATCCGAAATACGGTATATCAACAAAAACTGCAGAAATTGCAAAAAAAGGCAAAATGGCGGAAAAACAACAAAAAAAATTCAGAAAACACGAAATTGCGGCAAAACAACAAAAACTGCAGAAATTGAGAAAAAAGGCAAAATGGCGGAAAAACAACAAAAAAAATTCAGAAAACACGAAATTGCGGCAAAACAACAAAAACTGCAGAAATTGCGAAAAAAGGCAAAATGGCGGAAAAACAACAAAAAAATTCAGAAAACACGAAATTGCGGCAAAACAACAAAAACTGCAGAAATTGCAAAAAAAGGCAAAATGGCGGAAAAACAACAAAACAAATTCAGAAAACACGAAATTGCGGCAAAACAACAAAAACTGCAGAAATTGCGAAAAAAGGCAAAATGGCGGAAAAACAACAAAAAAAATTCAGAAAACACGAAATTGCGGCAAAACAACAAAAACTGCAGAAATTGCGAAAAAAGGCAAAATGGCGGAAAAACAACAAAAAAAATTCAGAAAACACGAAATTGCGGCAAAACAACAAAAACTGCAGAAATTGCGAAAAAAGGCAAAATGGCGGAAAAACAACAAAAAAAATTCAGAAAACACGAAATTGCGGCAAAACAACAAAAACTGCAGAAATTGCGAAAAAAGGCAAAATGGCGGAAAAACAACAAAAAAATTCAGAAAACACGAAATTGCGGCAAAACAACAAAAACTGCAGAAATTGCGAAAAAAGGCAAAATGGCGGAAAAACAACAAAAAAAATTCAGAAAACACGAAATTGCGGCAAAACAACAAAAACTGCAGAAATTGCGAAAAAAGGCAAAATGGCGGAAAAACAACAAAAAAATTCAGAAAACACGAAATTGCGGCAAAACAACAAAAACTGCAGAAATTGCGAAAAAAGGCAAAATGGCGGAAAAACAACAAAAAAAATTCAGAAAACACGAAATTGCGGCAAAACAACAAAAACTGCAGAAATTGCGAAAAAAGGCAAAATGGCGGAAAAACAACAAAAAAATTCAGAAAACACGAAATTGCGGCAAAACAACAAAAACTGCAGAAATTGCGAAAAAAGGCAAAATGGCGGAAAAACAACAAAAAAAATTCAGAAAACACGAAATTGCGGCAAAACAACAAAAACTGCAGAAATTGCGAAAAAAGGCAAAATGGCGGAAAAACAACAAAAAAAATTCAGAAAACACGAAATTGCGGCAAAACAACAAAAACTGCAGAAATTGCGAAAAAAGGCAAAATGGCGGAAAAACAACAAAAAAAATTCAGAAAACACGAAATTGCGGCAAAACAACAAAAACTGCAGAAATTGCGAAAAAAGGCAAAATGGCGGAAAAACAACAAAAAAAATTCAGAAAACACGAAATTGCGGCAAAACAACAAAAACTGCAGAAATTGCGAAAAAAGGCAAAATGGCGGAAAAACAACAAAAAAAATTCAGAAAACACGAAATTGCGGCAAAACAACAAAAACTGCAGAAATTGCGAAAAAAGGCAAAATGGCGGAAAAACAACAAAAAAAATTCAGAAAACACGAAATTGCGGCAAAACAACAAAAACTGCAGAAATTGCGAAAAAAGGCAAAATGGCGGAAAAACAACAAAAAAAATTCAGAAAACACGAAATTGCGGCAAAACAACAAAAACTGCAGAAATTGCGAAAAAAGGCAAAATGGCGGAAAAACAACAAAAAAAATTCAGAAAACACGAAATTGCGGCAAAACAACAAAAACTGCAGAAATTGCGAAAAAAGGCAAAATGGCGGAAAAACAACAAAAAAATTCAGAAAACACGAAATTGCGGCAAAACAACAAAAACTGCAGAAATTGCGAAAAAAGGCAAAATGGCGGAAAAACAACAAAAAAAATTCAGAAAACACGAAATTGCGGCAAAACAACAAAAACTGCAGAAATTGCGAAAAAAGGCAAAATGGCGGAAAAACAACAAAAAAAATTCAGAAAACACGAAATTGCGGCAAAACAACAAAAACTGCAGAAATTGCGAAAAAAGGCAAAATGGCGGAAAAACAACAAAAAAAATTCAGAAAACACGAAATTGCGGCAAAACAACAAAAACTGCAGAAATTGCGAAAAAAGGCAAAATGGCGGAAAAACAACAAAAAAATTCAGAAAACACGAAATTGCGGCAAAACAACAAAAACTGCAGAAATTGCGAAAAAAGGCAAAATGGCGGAAAAACAACAAAAAAATTCAGAAAACACGAAATTGCGGCAAAACAACAAAAACTGCAGAAATTGCGAAAAAAGGCAAAATGGCGGAAAAACAACAAAAAAAATTCAGAAAACACGAAATTGCGGCAAAACAACAAAAACTGCAGAAATTGCGAAAAAAGGCAAAATGGCGGAAAAACAACAAAAAAAATTCAGAAAACACGAAATTGCGGCAAAACAACAAAAACTGCAGAAATTGCGAAAAAAGGCAAAATGGCGGAAAAACAACAAAAAAAATTCAGAAAACACGAAATTGCGGCAAAACAACAAAAACTGCAGAAATTGCGAAAAAAGGCAAAATGGCGGAAAAACAACAAAAAAATTCAGAAAACACGAAATTGCGGCAAAACAACAAAAACTGCAGAAATTGCGAAAAAAGGCAAAATGGCGGAAAAACAACAAAAAAAATTCAGAAAACACGAAATTGCGGCAAAACAACAAAAACTGCAGAAATTGCGAAAAAAGGCAAAATGGCGGAAAAACAACAAAAAAAATTCAGAAAACACGAAATTGCGGCAAAACAACAAAAACTGCAGAAATTGCGAAAAAAGGCAAAATGGCGGAAAAACAACAAAAAAATTCAGAAAACACGAAATTGCGGCAAAACAACAAAAACTGCAGAAATTGCGAAAAAAGGCAAAATGGCGGAAAAACAACAAAAAAATTCAGAAAACACGAAATTGCGGCAAAACAACAAAAACTGCAGAAATTGCGAAAAAAGGCAAAATGGCGGAAAAACAACAAAAAAATTCAGAAAACACGAAATTGCGGCAAAACAACAAAAACGGCGAAAAAAGGCAAAATGGCGGAAAAACAACAAAAAAATTCAGAAAACACGAAATTGCGGCAAAACAACAAAAACTGCAGAAATTGCGAAAAAAGGCAAAATGGCGGAAAAACAACAAAAAAAATTCAGAAAACACGAAATTGCGGCAAAACAACAAAAACTGCAGAAATTGCGAAAAAAGGCAAAATGGCGGAAAAACAACAAAAAAAATTCAGAAAACACGAAATTGCGGCAAAACAACAAAAACTGCAGAAATTGCGAAAAAAGGCAAAATGGCGGAAAAACAACAAAAAAATTCAGAAAACACGAAATTGCGGCAAAACAACAAAAACTGCAGAAATTGCGAAAAAAGGCAAAATGGCGGAAAAACAACAAAAAAAATTCAGAAAACACGAAATTGCGGCAAAACAACAAAAACTGCAGAAATTGCGAAAAAAGGCAAAATGGCGGAAAAACAACAAAAAAAATTCAGAAAACACGAAATTGCGGCAAAACAACAAAAACTGCAGAAATTGCGAAAAAAGGCAAAATGGCGGAAAAACAACAAAAAAATTCAGAAAACACGAAATTGCGGCAAAACAACAAAAACTGCAGAAATTGCGAAAAAAGGCAAAATGGCGGAAAAACAACAAAAAAAATTCAGAAAACACGAAATTGCGGCAAAACAACAAAAACTGCAGAAATTGCGAAAAAAGGCAAAATGGCGGAAAAACAACAAAAAAATTCAGAAAACACGAAATTGCGGCAAAACAACAAAAACTGCAGAAATTGCGAAAAAAGGCAAAATGGCGGAAAAACAACAAAAAAAATTCAGAAAACACGAAATTGCGGCAAAACAACAAAAACTGCAGAAATTGCGAAAAAAGGCAAAATGGCGGAAAAACAACAAAAAAATTCAGAAAACACGAAATTGCGGCAAAACAACAAAAACTGCAGAAATTGCGAAAAAAGGCAAAATGGCGGAAAAACAACAAAAAAATTCAGAAAACACGAAATTGCGGCAAAACAACAAAAACTGCAGATGCGAAAAAGGCAAAATGGCGGAAAAACAACAAAAAAATTCAGAAAACACGAAATTGCGGCAAAACAACAAAAACTGCAGAAATTGCGAAAAAAGGCAAAATGGCGGAAAAACAACAAAAAAAATTCAGAAAACACGAAATTGCGGCAAAACAACAAAAACTGCAGAAATTGCGAAAAAAGGCAAAATGGCGGAAAAACAACAAAAAAAATTCAGAAAACACGAAATTGCGGCAAAACAACAAAAACTGCAGAAATTGCGAAAAAAGGCAAAATGGCGGAAAAACAACAAAAAAATTCAGAAAACACGAAATTGCGGCAAAACAACAAAAACTGCAGAAATTGCGAAAAAAGGCAAAATGGCGGAAAAACAACAAAAAAATTCAGAAAACACGAAATTGCGGCAAAACAACAAAAACTGCAGAAATTGCGAAAAAAGGCAAAATGGCGGAAAAACAACAAAAAAAATTCAGAAAACACGAAATTGCGGCAAAACAACAAAAACTGCAGAAATTGCGAAAAAAGGCAAAATGGCGGAAAAACAACAAAAAAAATTCAGAAAACACGAAATTGCGGCAAAACAACAAAAACTGCAGAAATTGCGAAAAAAGGCAAAATGGCGGAAAAACAACAAAAAAAATTCAGAAAACACGAAATTGCGGCAAAACAACAAAAACTGCAGAAATTGCGAAAAAAGGCAAAATGGCGGAAAAACAACAAAAAAATTCAGAAAACACGAAATTGCGGCAAAACAACAAAAACTGCAGAAATTGCGAAAAAAGGCAAAATGGCGGAAAAACAACAAAAAAAATTCAGAAAACACGAAATTGCGGCAAAACAACAAAAACTGCAGAAATTGCGAAAAAAGGCAAAATGGCGGAAAAACAACAAAAAAATTCAGAAAACACGAAATTGCGGCAAAACAACAAAAACTGCAGAAATTGCGAAAAAAGGCAAAATGGCGGAAAAACAACAAAAAAAATTCAGAAAACACGAAATTGCGGCAAAACAACAAAAACTGCAGAAATTGCGAAAAAAGGCAAAATGGCGGAAAAACAACAAAAAAATTCAGAAAACACGAAATTGCGGCAAAACAACAAAAACTGCAGAAATTGCGAAAAAAGGCAAAATGGCGGAAAAACAACAAAAAAATTCAGAAAACACGAAATTGCGGCAAAACAACAAAAACTGCAGAAATTGCGAAAAAAGGCAAAATGGCGGAAAACAACAAAAAAATTCAGAAAACACGAAATTGCGGCAAAAACTGCGAACAAAAGGCAAAATGGCGGAAAAACAACAAAAAAATTCAGAAAACACGAAATTGCGGCAAAACAACAAAAACTGCAGAAATTGCGAAAAAAGGCAAAATGGCGGAAAAACAACAAAAAAATTCAGAAAACACGAAATTGCGGCAAAACAACAAAAACTGCAGAAATTGCGAAAAAAGGCAAAATGGCGGAAAAACAACAAAAAAATTCAGAAAACACGAAATTGCGGCAAAACAACAAAAACTGCAGAAATTGCGAAAAAAGGCAAAATGGCGGAAAAACAACAAAAAAAATTCAGAAAACACGAAATTGCGGCAAAACAACAAAAACTGCAGAAATTGCGAAAAAAGGCAAAATGGCGGAAAAACAACAAAAAAAATTCAGAAAACACGAAATTGCGGCAAAACAACAAAAACTGCAGAAATTGCGAAAAAAGGCAAAATGGCGGAAAAACAACAAAAAAATTCAGAAAACACGAAATTGCGGCAAAACAACAAAAACTGCAGAAATTGCGAAAAAAGGCAAAATGGCGGAAAAACAACAAAAAAATTCAGAAAACACGAAATTGCGGCAAAACAACAAAAACTGCAGAAATTGCGAAAAAAGGCAAAATGGCGGAAAAACAACAAAAAAAATTCAGAAAACACGAAATTGCGGCAAAACAACAAAAACTGCAGAAATTGCGAAAAAAGGCAAAATGGCGGAAAAACAACAAAAAAATTCAGAAAACACGAAATTGCGGCAAAACAACAAAAACTGCAGAAATTGCGATAAAAGGCAAAATGGCGGAAAAACAACAAAAAAAATTCAGAAAACACGAAATTGCGGCAAAACAACAAAAACTGCAGAAATTGCGAAAAAAGGCAAAATGGCGGAAAAACAACAAAAAAAATTCAGAAAACACGAAATTGCGGCAAAACAACAAAAACTGCAGAAATTGCGAAAAAAGGCAAAATGGCGGAAAAACAACAAAAAAATTCAGAAAACACGAAATTGCGGCAAAACAACAAAAACTGCAGAAATTGCGAAAAAAGGCAAAATGGCGGAAAAACAACAAAAAAAATTCAGAAAACACGAAATTGCGGCAAAACAACAAAAACTGCAGAAATTGCGAAAAAAGGCAAAATGGCGGAAAAACAACAAAAAAATTCAGAAAACACGAAATTGCGGCAAAACAACAAAAACTGCAGAAATTGCGAAAAAAGGCAAAATGGCGGAAAAACAACAAAAAAATTCAGAAAACACGAAATTGCGGCAAAACAACAAAAACTGCAGAAATTGCGAAAAAAGGCAAAATGGCGGAAAAACAACAAAAAAATTCAGAAAACACGAAATTGCGGCAAAACAACAAAAACTGCAGAAATTGCGAAAAAAGGCAAAATGGCGGAAAAACAACAAAAAAATTCAGAAAACACGAAATTGCGGCAAAACAACAAAAACTGCAGAAATTGCGAAAAAAGGCAAAATGGCGGAAAAACAACAAAAAAATTCAGAAAACACGAAATTGCGGCAAAACAACAAAAACTGCAGAAATTGCGAAAAAAGGCAAAATGGCGGAAAAACAACAAAAAAATTCAGAAAACACGAAATTGCGGCAAAACAACAAAAACTGCAGAAATTGCGAAAAAAGGCAAAATGGCGGAAAAACAACAAAAAAATTCAGAAAACACGAAATTGCGGCAAAACAACAAAAACTGCAGAAATTGCGAAAAAAGGCAAAATGGCGGAAAAACAACAAAAAAAATTCAGAAAACACGAAATTGCGGCAAAACAACAAAAACTGCAGAAATTGCGAAAAAAGGCAAAATGGCGGAAAAACAACAAAAAAAATTCAGAAAACACGAAATTGCGGCAAAACAACAAAAACTGCAGAAATTGCGAAAAAAGGCAAAATGGCGGAAAAACAACAAAAAAAATTCAGAAAACACGAAATTGCGGCAAAACAACAAAAACTGCAGAAATTGCGAAAAAAGGCAAAATGGCGGAAAAACAACAAAAAAAATTCAGAAAACACGAAATTGCGGCAAAACAACAAAAACTGCAGAAATTGCGAAAAAAGGCAAAATGGCGGAAAAACAACAAAAAAAATTCAGAAAACACGAAATTGCGGCAAAACAACAAAAACTGCAGAAATTGCGAAAAAAGGCAAAATGGCGGAAAAACAACAAAAAAAATTCAGAAAACACGAAATTGCGGCAAAACAACAAAAACTGCAGAAATTGCGAAAAAAGGCAAAATGGCGGAAAAACAACAAAAAAAATTCAGAAAACACGAAATTGCGGCAAAACAACAAAAACTGCAGAAATTGCGAAAAAAGGCAAAATGGCGGAAAAACAACAAAAAAATTCAGAAAACACGAAATTGCGGCAAAACAACAAAAACTGCAGAAATTGCGAAAAAAGGCAAAATGGCGGAAAAACAACAAAAAAAATTCAGAAAACACGAAATTGCGGCAAAACAACAAAAACTGCAGAAATTGCGAAAAAAGGCAAAATGGCGGAAAAACAACAAAAAAAATTCAGAAAACACGAAATTGCGGCAAAACAACAAAAACTGCAGAAATTGCGAAAAAAGGCAAAATGGCGGAAAAACAACAAAAAAATTCAGAAAACACGAAATTGCGGCAAAACAACAAAAACTGCAGAAATTGCGAAAAAAGGCAAAATGGCGGAAAAACAACAAAAAAATTCAGAAAACACGAAATTGCGGCAAAACAACAAAAACTGCAGAAATTGCGAAAAAAGGCAAAATGGCGGAAAAACAACAAAAAAATTCAGAAAACACGAAATTGCGGCAAAACAACAAAAACTGCAGAAATTGCGAAAAAAGGCAAAATGGCGGAAAAACAACAAAAAAATTCAGAAAACACGAAATTGCGGCAAAACAACAAAAACTGCAGAAATTGCGAAAAAAGGCAAAATGGCGGAAAAACAACAAAAAAAATTCAGAAAACACGAAATTGCGGCAAAACAACAAAAACTGCAGAAATTGCGAAAAAAGGCAAAATGGCGGAAAAACAACAAAAAAATTCAGAAAACACGAAATTGCGGCAAAACAACAAAAACTGCAGAAATTGCGAAAAAAGGCAAAATGGCGGAAAAACAACAAAAAAAATTCAGAAAACACGAAATTGCGGCAAAACAACAAAAACTGCAGAAATTGCGAAAAAAGGCAAAATGGCGGAAAAACAACAAAAAAATTCAGAAAACACGAAATTGCGGCAAAACAACAAAAACTGCAGAAATTGCGAAAAAAGGCAAAATGGCGGAAAAACAACAAAAAAATTCAGAAAACACGAAATTGCGGCAAAACAACAAAAACTGCAGAAATTGCGAAAAAAGGCAAAATGGCGGAAAAACAACAAAAAAAATTCAGAAAACACGAAATTGCGGCAAAACAACAAAAACTGCAGAAATTGCGATAAAAGGCGAAATGGCGGAAAAACAACAAAACAAAATTCAGAAAACACGAAATTGCGGCAAAACAACAAAAACTGCAGAAATTGCGAAAAAAGGCAAAATGGCGGAAAAACAACAAAAAAATTCAGAAAACACGAAATTGCGGCAAAACAACAAAAACTGCAGAAATTGCGAAAAAAGGCAAAATGGCGGAAAAACAACAAAAAAAATTCAGAAAACACGAAATTGCGGCAAAACAACAAAAACTGCAGAAATTGCGAAAAAGGCAAATGGCGGAAAAACAACAAAAAAAATTCAGAAAACACGAAATTGCGGCAAAACAACAAAAACTGCAGAAATTGCGAAAAGGCAAACGAAAAACAACAAAAAAAATTCAGAAAACACGAAATTGCGGCAAAACAACAAAAACTGCAGAAATTGCGAAAAAAGGCAAAATGGCGGAAAAACAACAAAAAAAATTCAGAAAACACGAAATTGCGGCAAAACAACAAAAACTGCAGAAATTGCGAAAAAAGGCAAAATGGCGTGAAAATGTGGGGGGGCGTCTTTTTCCTTATCTTCAGCTTCCTTCAATAAAAGGCAGCTTGGGTTGTTTTTGGTTAACTATATTTGTGTATTTATTTCACTTGAACTTGCTACGTCTGTGTAGTCTTGCGGGTATATTACGAGTACTTTATCTGTTAACATTCAGTGCTTATGTTAAAGATAACAGCGCTGAGGGCGCTGTGAGGAGTTGGCATTGCAAAGAGAGAGACTGTGGATCGTGGGTTATGTTAAGCCAAAATGACAACAGCTGATTAAGCCTTGCTTAACATAATCCCACATAAACATTCTCCCCCCCTTGCAATGCGCAGCATTGTAAATTAGAAAAAAAAAGGAAATATTGCCTTAGGATCGGCAATTACCGGTCAGCATCCAGCCAAACTCCGTGTTCTTTGGCGAGAGGGAGGCCGCCCTGGCGTGGAAGCATGCCCGGCAGGATGATGTGAGGATACACATCGGCTCCTAGGATAAGCGAGATAGTGCGCTGGGTGTGCCATCCCTCGTCGGCCAAGACAACGTTTGAAAATTTGTCATGGTGCTCCTTGCTGACGGCTCGGAGTGGGGTCCGGTGGTGGAGTTGAGGGTCGACCTCAAGCACAATTTCCCGATTTAGCTCCGTTGACCTCGATCGGAGCACAGCGGTGCAAACGCGTTCGGACCCAATGCTGGTGACGGAGAGCCCAAGGGCCGTTGCCAGTGAAGCATTTATGCGACTCATCGGGCAACACGCGTCGATGAGCGCTCGAGTTTCGAATGATTTGGCACCGGTGTGGAGCAGCACAATAGCGGTTGGTAAAATGTTCACGCCTTTGTGCTGCATCAACGAGGCCAACGAAGTCACAATTGGAGCCCTTGTAGATGTGGGCGGTGAGCGGCTGTCCATAGGCGTAGTAGATCTAGTGGGCGAGGAGGAGCGACGGGCTGGCGAAAGGATGTCCTCTGCTTGGGGCCGACGCCTTGGCACGTGATCGGCATCACGCAGATGGAGCAGAGTGTGGTGTGGTCCGTCGCACACCTGACACGTCGCACCGCTGCGGCAGGTACCCTCTGAGTGCCTATGGGCCAGGCAGTTCGGGCAGTAGTGGTTGATGAGCACCGCTCTCAACCGCTTCTCCGCGGAAAGGCGAAGAAAACGCTGGCACTTCCGCAGCGCGTGAACACCTCGGCAGACACGACATCTAAACGAATTTGATGTGGGGCGATTGGCCGTCGTAGCGCTTTTATGCGAAGGCATATTTTTCCTTAATAAAATGAAAAAAGGAAAAAAGAAACTGTAAAGGAAGAAGAAAAACAAGCTTATGATTTCGTTTGGCAAAAAAAAGCATAAAGGAATTTCCTGATCAAGCTCAGTGGACGTAGTGCTAGGCGCAGCTTGCGCTGGTGGATACAACGGAAGTTGTAATGCAAAAGTTGGTATTGGAGCAAACAAGCAAGCTCGCTGGATTGGAGCTAAAATGTTGCTTGACTGTGGAATCTCTGGCTGCGGTGCAAATTGTTTGCCGACTATTTCATTTTGATATAAGGGAAGTCCTTGGGATAGTTCAGCGACTGAGGTTTGGAATTTAGGAACCTCCTGAATTGTGGCTGTTGGTACCGAGACAGGCTCGAAGAGGGAAGCGCTTGGTAGAGTGGCTGACGCACAGATCTCCGTCGCTGTAATCGTTTGAGGCGTAATAAGAAAAGGTGATGGAGCTGCCGGAAAGAGCGAGGCTTCCTGTGCAGGAGTTGCAAATAAAGCTTCTGCTTCTCCTAATGGATTAAAAATAGCAGGAGTTGCAGATGTGGGCGCAAAGCGCTGATGACCAAAGGGTGTTGCTGTAGTTGAAGTTTCCTGCACTGTCAGCGGACCTTTGTAGAGACGGATGCCTTTCTGTAGGCGATATGATGCTTGTGCCAATCCAACTGTGGGTGGAGGAACGGCTGCAGCTGGAGGTGGTCCAGTGGTGGACAGCTGCAACTGTTGAAGATGCCGGTCCGGCGTGTTGACGGTCGTTGAGGCGTAATGCGCCGACTTTGGCTGCATTACTGGGTCTCCGATCGGGGATGGCGGCACGAAACTGTCGTAAATCGTAAAGTGTTCACGGCCGCCACTCGACGCAGCCGTATTGAAGCTGGCGAGACTTGCCGACTTGGTGGCTAGGTGCGGATGTTGAAATTCCTCCGTTGTGCTGCCAGTGCTACCGGCGGAACCGGGTACGATGCGATCGCATGCGTATGACCAGGTGCTGGAGTTGGGATCCATGTGGGGTGCTTGAGATGTGTGTGTGCGGATAAAATCCGTTTCACATATAGAATCTGAGTCTCTTATAGGACTCGAAGGAGGATCCTCCACCTCCCAGAATTTTGTGAGAAGATTCTCTACTGGAGGTTCCGGATCACGGGAAATTCTTGCTGTGAAGGATGAAATTTTTGTGGCAATGCCTTGTGTTATTGGACCTGTGAGAATCCATCCAAAGATTGATCTTGTCCCAACAGTGTCCCACAAATATTTGGAATGGAGCCGCCGAGCAGTATGGACGGGATGATATCTGCGCCTAATAGCACATCAATCTGCGAGCTCCTCGAAAAAGTCGGGTCAGCCAACTGGATATTTGGCAGGTCCTTCAACGTGTTCTCAGGAATTGAGCACGATGGCAGGTTGCCTGCCAAATGTGGAAGGACAAAGGCCGAAATCTCAATTTTAATTCGAGGCCTTGTTGGAGAGCCTATGTTGAAGTGACATAACTTCTGAGGCTTGGCTGCGATAGCTTGATTTAAGCCATTGACTTGGGCCTGGACGGGTTGAAATGGAGGCTTGATCAGGTTGAACAACCTACTGGTGATGAAGGTTGCTTCCGAACCCGAATCAATCAATGCACGTGCCTTATATGTTGTACCTGCATGGCAGATATTTACAAGGGCAGTGCCAAGCAAGACACCTTGTGTGTTTGCGGAGAAATATGTTTGAACATTTCTCGGATTTTGGGGAGATGATTGCGTTTCTGGAAGGTTACTTGGAATAGTAACTGTTGCGGAGGCTGCTGATGAAGGGGGGTCGCCACGATGAAGGAGTGAGTGGTGACGACCTTTGCACGTGAAACAGCTGTGTGCACTTGTGCAGTCTTTGAGAAGATGGCCTCTCGCAAAACAATTCAAACACAATTTCTGCTGCTTTATGTAAGCAGCTCTGTCCTTGACAGACATTTGTAGGAATTGCGGACATAAGCGAATCGGATGATTCTCTTTGGAACATAGCCTGCACGATTGTGGCTTGATCGAAATCTTGTTTTCGAAGGAGTTGACCTTGGAGATACCCTCTTTGCGGGTAGGTCTTTGTGGTACTTGTGTGCTTGTGGTTGGCTTCACGTCCTCGATCGCCTCTAAGGTGCGGTATCGCTCCAGTAGAAATGAATTGAGCTCATCCCAAGTCGGAATTTCTGACTTATTATGTAAGGATTGCTCCCATAATGATAGAGTCAGTTTCGGGAGCTTCGAGGAACACAGGAAGACCAGAAAACAATCCCAATTGTCCGTTTTGACCTTGGCTAATTCTAGCGCGGTCAGGCACCCTTGGATGGTGCTCTGGAGTTCCTTAATTGAACTTCCTGTCTCGTGGGATATAGTTGGCAGATTGAACAGGACCTTGAGTTGACTGTTCACAAGCAATCGTCTATTTTCGAATCTTTCAGTCAGGTTCTGCCACGCTGACTGAAAGCCATCATTGGTAAGCGGGGATTTGGCAACTATGCTGTTCGCCTCACCGCTGGTCTTAGCATTTAAATGGAACAGCTTTTCGACCTGGGATAGACTAGGATTGTCTATATAGACCGCTGTGAACAGGTCTCTAAAAGTAGGCCATCGGAGGTAGTCTCCACTGAAAACTTCAGTGTCGACGGGAGGAAGTCTGCAACCTCTCATTATCGGAGGTGCAGTTGGAGCTGGCTGCGGTCTACTTGCAGCCGCAGCTTGTGCGATTTGCTCACTGAGTTGAGCTGCACAGCGTTCGTAGACAGAATAGCAGTGGAAATACTTATTCTGCCTGATCGAACTGTCTTCACTGCTTTCCCCTTGGATCGCAGCTTTGGAGCACAGCTCGTATTCCCGTTCGACCTTTTCCCATAGGGATCGTATTTGGTCTCGGCGAATCTCGAGTGTGTATACTGTTGTGGGAGTGCTGGATGGCATGTTGATCATAGCCTCATAATGGCTAAGTCTATCGGAAATCGAAATAAAATCGTTCAAAGCCATTTTGCTTGAACTACGGATTTTACTGACTTGAGCGCGTGTGCCGGTCGGACTCCTTGGAATAAGCTGTTTTGCTTTAACAGGCCTTATATTCCCAGTAGGAGCTGGGTCACTTTTGACCTTTGAAGCCGACGACCTTGGAGACGGTCTCTTGGAGGCACACGACTGTGGTCTGGGTGAATCTTTGATATCGCGTTGTGGAGGAACGGATAATTGCTTCTTATTAGTGGAATTGTTCTCTGAGCTCATATATGTGACTGTGAGTCACTGCTTCGCTCACCTTCGCTGATAGGTGGGATTGAGCTAAGCGGACCGTTGGAAATGGAACAGTTCAATATGGATATGGATACTCAGAGAATGAAGCAGAAATTTTCACAAAAAAAAATATTTTTTTTTATATACTTTCGGAACGAGTGGAATCGGAACGGACCGGAAGTTTTTGGAATTAAAGTTCTTTTTCACTTTAGCGATAATGATCGTGACTGTGAATAGTCGGAAAAGTGATCTCGCATAAAAAATATTTTTTATATCACTGCAGCCCTGGATGTGCTGGCATGTGATTACAAAAAACAGCTGACTGTGCAATTGACGCGGAGTGACAAATCAATCAATGCACTTAAAGTCAGCGAAAAAAGAACTTTGCAACATAAAACAATATGTTGGACGGACGCGTAGGACAAATTTGGAACTATTATTGTTATTATTATTACTACTATTATTATTATAAAATAATAACAATAAATAATAAAACAACAACAATAATAAACAATTATGTTACTTGTGGTTCGTTGCCGTCACTGCTAGTGGATGTGATTACATACATACATATGTTTTGGAGTTAATTTAATTGTGATTAGGTTTTGTGTTATGCCGTCTATTATTTTATTTATCTATTTGTGTTTGTTTGTGCGGCCAAACCTTATTGTTTTATTTGTTATTTCTTGTTTTATATGTGTATGTATGTATGTATGTATCGATGTGCAGTGTACGGCCAAGACTTGTGTATGTATGTATGTATGTTTGTATGTGCAGTTGAATTGCTAACATACAATAATTCTTCTTAATATTTTTATTTAAACGGTAGGATATGCAGCATGCAAAATTGTGCGGAGTTTGCTGCTGTTCGTTTTAAGTTTTTGTTGTGAAGAATTATGTTTAATTAACACATATAAGGATGGAATATTTTACACAAGATTGATATGTAAATCAATTCGTAAATGAAAAATAATTGTACTAGTGTCATTAAAAAGTGTGTGTGGCTTTATGTATAGGGTACATATAAGTCTGCGAAAGTGAAATTGTGAGCCCTTTGGACTTTGGATAGTCGAAAAAGTGGCTGCTGGGGAACAAATTTTCACTTCACACTTTTCGCACTTTTTTCCACGTACAATTATCGGACTAATACCTTTGGTATTCGAAAAATCTGGAAACCAGTAACTGGCGATTTAGCGGACTGTATATTGGGATGTAAGTACTTTGGATGTACTTATCTGGATGTGTTTAGAAAAATCCACCGATGCGAGCTGGAGCGAGCTGAGGAAATAGCTTCTGAATTATCCAGCTCGAAGGACCATGAAAATGTGGGGGGGCGTCTTTTTCCTTATTTGACTTCCTTCACTGAAAGGCAGCTTGGTTGGTTGTTCACTATATATATTTTTATTCCACTTTTAATCTGTTTGCACTTGTTGCTTTTGGTTGTGTTCCAGCTACTGTTTTTATGTTAACAATAACAGCGCTTATGTTAATGATAACAGCGCTGAGTGCGCTGTGAGGAGTTAGCACTGCAAAGAGGGAGGCTGTGGATCGTAGGTTATGTTCAGCCAAAATGACAACAGCTGATAAAGCCTGGCTCAACATAATCCCACATAAACAGCGGTAAATCAACAAAAACTGCAGAAATTGCCAAACAAATAATTCGAAAAATAAACAAGGATCAGAAATTTACGAAAAATACAAAATATCGGAAAATCAACAAGAAATTCAGAAATTATAGAAAATACTAAAATGCGGTAAATCAACAAAAACTGCAGAAATTGCCAAACAAAAAATTCGAAAAGTAAAAAAAAAGCATCAGAAATTTACAAAAAATGCAAAATGGCGGAAAATCAACAAAAAATTCAGAAATTGTGGAAAATACGAAAATGCGGTAAATCAACAACAACTGCAGAAATTGCCAAAAAAAAAAATTCGTAAAAAAAGCATTAGAAATTTACGAAAAATTCAAAATAGTGGAAAATCAACAAAAAATTCAGAAATTGTAGAAAATACGAATATGCGGTAAGTCAACAAAAACTGCAGAAATTGCAAAAAAAAAATTCGATAAATAAAAAAATTACCGGAAATTTACGAAAAATGCAAAATATCGGAAAATCAACAAAAAATTCTGAAATTGTAGAAAATACGAAAATGCGGTAAATCAACAAAAACTGCAGAAATTGCCAAACAAAAAATTCGAAAATTAAAAAAAAAGCATCAGAAATTTACAAAAAATGCAAAATGGCGGAAAATCAACAAAAAATTCAGAAATTGTTATTATTATTATAATTGGGAAAGTTAACACTGCGACCTATAAGGTCTATTGTGCCCCCTTACTGAGTCCCAACTCCTGGACGAATGCTAGAATCTTTGTTGGGTTGAAGGTTTCTATGTCCTTGGGCTTCATGATATGCTGCCCTAGGAGTCTGCCTCTTTTCCTGGTTAAGGCGACGCATTCTGCTAGGATGTGCGTCGAGGATTCCTCCTCGTATCCGCAAAACCTGCATATGTTGCTGCTGTAAATACCTAACTTGGTTAGGTGACTTCTCAGTCTACAGTGTCCTGTAAGTAGACCTGTGAGTATTCTGAGTCTGTTCTTCCCCATGGATATTATTTGCTTAAATCGCTTTTGATTAAAGCAGCCTAGGAGACTTCTGGCTTGCCGGAGCCCTGGTGTCTCTGCCCAGCTCCGTTCTCGCATCAGTCTTTCTTCATTCCTGATTTGTAGCCGTATTGTGTGTCTTTCTACACCAAAATACGGTTCAGGGCCTATCATGGGTCTCTCTGCCCCCATTTTTGCTTACTTATCGGTCTCTTCGTTTCCAGCTATGTCCCTGTGACTCGGAACCCATCTTAAGGTGAGCCTGTTATGTTTTCCGAGTTGGTTGGTAGTCGTGGACTTCTTTAGATGTTATTTTCGTCATATTTAGAGCGTTTATTGCTGCTTGACTATCGGAGAGGATGGATATATCCGCATTCCGATAGTGTCGTTTCAGGTTAAACTCCGCACATCTCCCTATCGCACACACCTCTGCTTAAAATATGCTAGTGTGCTTTCCAAGGGACTCGTGGTATGATACCCGAGGACCCACCACTCCAAGGCCTGTTCCCTGTGTGGTTAGTGATCCGTCGGTGTACCATTTTATGGTGTGCGGTTTCATAGGGTGGACTTCGTTCAGCGTCGTCCATTCCCTTTTGCTACTCATATGAACCTTGAAATTTCGCTCGAATAAATATTCGTCCGTTATTTCGTCCCTTGCATAATCAGGGGAAGTTCATCTGCTAGGTGTTGGGCATCTTTGTGGCTTAGGATGTGATTACCCCCAACTCCTTCAGCTGACATCCTTAGAACCGTTGCTTTCTGTTGGAGCCTTATGGTGTGGTGGAGTGGTGTGAGCTCCATTAAGGCTTCCAAGGCCATTGTGGGGCAGGTGCGCATTGCCATTCTTGTTTTTGCACGGTTGTTAGCCGCACCCTATCCCCCATGCTATTGCTCCATAGGTTAGCATGGGCCTTACTACCATTAGGCATAGCCATCTTATTATCTTTGGTGATGTGCCCCATGATTTGCCGGCTATGCTGCGACATGCATAAAGCGCCCTGGGGCACTTTAAGACAGTATTTCCTACATGGGTACCAAAGTTTAGTTTACTGTCAAATTGTTGTTTCTACTAGGCTACCTGATAGCCTTATTGGTCTCATCCTCTGCAATTTATAACGTCTAGTAAAGGGGACGATGATTGTTTTTGTGGGGTTCAGGCTGAGTCCAGTCTCCACACACCAATCGGTCGTTAATTGTAACACTAACTGAACTATGTCACAGAGTGTTTCTTCGAATTTGCCTCTCGCCAAGATGACAATGTCAATGCCCTAATCGCCTCATGAGATGTGTTGTCAAAGGCGCCTTCTATGTCTAGAAAGGCGCACAATGCTACTTCCTTATTGGTCATTGCCGCATTTAGTGTGCGGCGTAATTGGCAAAGCGCAGTATCCGTGGACCTGCCTGCTCTGTATGCATGCTGCGATGGGTGCAGCGGACTTTGCCTTAGCAAAGTGCTTATAATTTTGTAGTCCACCAGCTTTTCCAGCGTTTTCAATAAAAACAATGTCAAGCTGATGGGTCTGAAGGACTTTGGGTTGGTGATGTCTTTCTTCCCTGCCTTGGGGATGAAGACCACTCTAGCTCTACCCCATGCTCTCGGTATATATCCGAGAGCTAGGCTACTAATGAGTACTTTCCTAACAGGGGAGAGGAGTATTTCTCGTCCCTGCTGGAGGAAAGCTGGCGATATTCCGTCCAGTCCAGGAGATTTGAAGGGCTGGAAAGTTCCAATTGCCCATTCTAGTCTCTCCGGAGTGACCGTTGACTTGGCACATGCCCATTCGTTAGCAGATGGTCTACCTCTGTTACCTGTCGTTTCGATAGCACTATCCTGCAGTGGTATGCTGCCTGGGAAGTGCGTCTCGAAGAGCAGTTTCAGTTTTTGTTCATTGTTGCTTGTGAAGGAGTTATCCCTTCGTTTCAATGCTACGTTTGCGTCAGGCGTCCGCTTAGATAGCACTCTATGGAGCCTGGCACCTTCGCTGGTACTTCCTATGCTTTCGCAGAAGTTTCTATAATTAGCTCGCTTGGCCTTCCTGATTTCCTTGTTATAGGAGGTCAGGCTCTCGCAATAACTTTCCCATGTACTGTCCCTCTTCGCGGTGTGGTGAGGCGCAGCCTTTCCAGGCTATCATTCCACCAAGGGGCATCTTTTTTTTTGAACTTCTTCCCTACCGGGCAATTCTCCTCAAAAGCACTAATTATGCTTTTGTTGAGATTTTCTACAGCCCACTCTAGTTCGAGTGGACTTCTGGGTAAGTTTAGTATACTACTGGGGTTAAGTTCTAGAGTTGACCTAAACTTTTCCCAGTTTGTCTTCCTGGGGTTGCGACAGGGTACACTGCTCCCTGTATATAATTCTACGCGGAAGAGAATGATTCTATGGTCAGACATAGATTCTTCCTGAGATACGTGCCAGTCCCTAATGAGCGGCTGAAGGGACCTACTGATGAGGGTGATGTCTAGCACCTCCTCCCTAATTCTGGTTACGAATGTCGGTATAGATCCGACATTGGCAAGCTCTAGATTACATTTAAATATAAAATCTGTGAGGCACTCAACTCTCGTGTTGATGTCGCTGCTGCCCCATATGGTGTGGTGCGCATTGGCATCGCATCCGATGATTATCGGCATCTTTTCTTTTCGGCAGTGTTCCACCAGCTTCGTTATTTCCGGTGGTGGTCAGGCTCCGTCTCCTGCGAAGTAGGCCGATACTATTACCAGGGGGGTTGCATTTCCCTTGTCCTGTATGGCTACGGGAACGCAGTCCCTCGTTATGAATTCTGAAAGGATAGTAAAGTTAATTTCTTTCCTTACCATAATGCACGCTCTGGGTGTTGGGTGACTTTGATCCCATATTACCCTTGAGCTTGTTGCATGGCTCCTGCACAAGGGCTAGCCTAAGATGTCTTTTGATAAATATCCTCGCTAGGACAGCCGAGGCTCCCTTGGCGCGGTGGATGTTTACCTGGGCCAGGCCCGTTGTGATGACTCCCGTCATCTACTAGAGGAGGGGCTCCTGCTTGCATGGTGGCTGGGGCCCGGAGCTGCACCCGTCACCGCTGCCCGTCAGTATGACGTCAGCTTCTTCCTCCTCTCTTAACTCTTCTTTTAGCTCTTGCGGAGACATTATTGCGTCCCCGTCTTCTACCTCACCCAGTTCATCGGGGCCGAGCGTCATGTCCGCCAAGTCCTCATCTTCCGCCAGGTCTTCCGACAGATCGATGATGACTGACTGATGATTGCCCGGTCCGTCCGATGGGTGCACCTCCTCAACCTTCTCCTGTGTTGGGGCGGGCTGTGTATTCCCCCCAGTCTTCTTCTTCAGACCACTCACGGGGATATTGCCGTAGCGAAAGTCTTGCGACTTCATTTGCAGGGAGATCCTGCGGAATTTTTGATATTTTTATTGCTATTCATGTTGTTGCTCCCACGATTTGCAGAGAAAATATAGTTCGCCCGGGCAGAGATTTGCGATGCCCGGGTAAGGCTGATTAGAACAGGCGGTCGCCATCTGCCTGAGCTCACCGTTAAGAACTGGGCTATTTGATAGTCCGGGCCCCCAGCCAAGTTGACTCTCGGCACGGTTCGATTAACACATTAGTCCGGCCCGGAGTGAGATGTGTGGGGATAGGATGGGGGTAGGTGGTAGTATTGGGGGATTGGGGAGTTGTGTGAGGCTATGTTTAAAGAGGCGGCAACACAAGCGCCCTGTCGGTACGGTTAATAATTACCGTCCCCGCTGTTTGTCCGGGACTGCCTATTCACGGGCACACTTCCCACGCTATTCGCAGCTAACCTCCCTAAAGGGAAGCCGTTCGCTATCCGCAACCTGCGACCCGCCTGGTGGCCTTAGCTCAGCCCCATCCGAACCATCTCACTAGTTCTTCAGACAACAGGTTCAGAAATTGTAGAAAATGGGAAAATGCGGTGAATCAACAAAAGCTGCAGAAATTGCAAAAAAAAAATTCGATAAATAAAAAAATGACCAGAAATTTACGAAAAATGCAAAATTGCGGAAAATCAACAAAAAATTCAGAAATTGTAGGAAAAACGAAAATGCGGTAAGTCAACAAAAACTGCAGAAATTGCAAAAAAAAATTCGAAAAATGAAAAAAGTATCAGAAACTTACAAAAAATGAGAAATGGCGGAAAATCAACAAAAAATTCAGAAATTGTAGAAAATACGAAAATGCGGTAAATCAACGAATACAGCAGAAATTGCAACAAAAAAAATTCGAAAAATAATAATATTTTTTTTTTTTTTTTTGATGTGGCAATTTAATTTAATATTAATCAACCTACTGAAAGGTTATAAAATATTGTTTTGAATATATACATAATGACAGCGGATTTAAATCAATAACATAAACAAATAATTGGTTTTAACATATTACAATATTAAGTAACATTAAATGTAACATTTGTTGAACACTAACTAATAATATTAACGCCCAACTGTCCAGAGGTCGCTGGTGTGGAGGCGCTTTAAGCGTCGACGGGTTGTATTTGACCCTAGTGAGCAGGCCAATGGGTTGACATGATTATGCAACCGGTCATTGTATCGACTTGTATGTCGGTTTATTTGACTAACCACTGACGGTACACGGAAGTCGTTGTGCAGCGTCAAATTGCTCACATAGGGTGGAGCACCAGAGATGTGTCTTAGCACCTTGTTCTGCAAGACTTGAATTTGATTAATCCACGATTTTGCCGCTGTGCCCCAAAATGGAATCCCATATGTCCATGTGGGCACGAAGATGCTCCTGTACACCAGTAGCTTGTTGCTCAAGCTGAGTTTGCTGGATGACTTCAGCAACCAGTTGAGTTTCACCCTCTTGGATCTACACACTGCTGCCGTGACCTGTATGTGTTTACGCCAGGTAAGTTTCCTGTCCAGATACATACCCAGGTAGCGAACATGATTCCCCTGAGGTATGATCGTGTTGTTGAGTCGGACGCTTGGACAGTTACCACTCCTGAGCGCAAACGTACAGTGCTGAGACTTGTTCTCATTGATGCAGATGTTCCACCGGTTGGCCCAGGTACTAAAACCATCCAAGAACCTTTGCGTAACCGCTGCTGCTCTCCAAGCAGTGGAAGAGTTAGCAAGGAACACAGTGTCATCCGCATATGTGGCAAGCAGCGTGTTTCTGGCAACCGGAATCGGCAAATCCGCGGTGTACAATGTGTACAGGGCAGGTCCAAGGACACTACCCTGCGGTACACCCGCTCCGATGCGGCGGATGTTTGATCGCTCGCCCCTAACTTCAACCATAAAAGATCGGCCAAGCAGGTAGGACCTCAGCAGTAAATACTGCGCCGATGGTAGTAGGGACTTAAGCTTAAAAAGCAGGCCATCATGCCATACGCGATCAAACGCTTGCTGGATATCCAGGAAGACGGCAGAGCTGTACTGCTTATTTTCCAGAGCCTCGAGGACATGCTGTACTACTCGATGAACTAACAAAAAAAAAAAAAAAAAAAAAATAATAATAATATGAACAGAAATTTACGAAAAATACAAAATGGCGGAAAATCAACAAAAAATTCTGAAATTGTAGAAAATACGAATAAGCGGTATATTAACAAAAAATGCAGAAATTGCAAAAAAAAAATTCGAAAAATAAAAAAATGACCAGAAATTTACGAAAAATGCAAAATAGCGGAAAATCAACAAATATTCAGAAATTCTAAAAAATAGGAATAAATTAACAAAAACTGCAGAAATTGCAACAAAAAAAATTCGATAAATAAAAAAAGGATAAGAAATTTACGAAAAATTCAAAATTGCGGAAAATCAACAAAAAATTCAGAAATTGTAGGAAATACGAAAATGCGGTAAACCAACATAAACTGCAGAAATTGCAAAAAAAAATTCGAAAAATAAAAAAATTACCAGAAATTTACGAAAAATGCAAAATAGCGGAAAATCAACAAAAAACTCAGAAATTGTAGAAAATACGAAAATGCGGTAAATCAACAAAAACTGCAGAAATTGAAAAAAAAATTCGATAAATAAAAAAAGCATCAGAAATTTACGCAAAATGCAAAGTAGCGGAAAATCAACAAAGACTGCAGAAATTGTAGCAAATACGAAAATGCGGCAAATCAACAAAAACTGCAGAAATTGCAAAACAAAATTCGAAAAAAAAAGAATCAGAAATTTACGAAAAATACAAAATTGCGGAAAATCAACAAAAAATTCAGAAATTGTAGAAAATATGAAAATGCGGTTAGTCAACAAAATCTGCAGAAATTGCAAAAAAAAATTCGAAAAATAAAAAAGGATCAGAAATTTACGAAAAATAAAAAATTGCGGAAAATAAACAAAAAAAATCGGAAATTGCAGAAAATTCGAAAATGCGGTAAATCAACATAAACGGCAGAAATTGCAAATAAGAATTCGATAAATAAAAAAATGACGAGAAATTTACGAAAAATTCCAAATTGCGGAAAATCAACAACAAATTCAGAAATTTTAGGAAATACGAAAATGCGGTAAACCAACAAAAACTGCAGAAATTACAAAAAAAAATTCGAAAAATAAAAAAATGACCAGAAATTTAAGAAAAATTCAAAATAGCGGAAAATCAACAAAAAACTCAGAAATTGTAGAAAATACGAAAATGCGGTAAATCAACAAAAACTGCAGAAATTGCAAAAAAAAAATTCGAAAAATAAAAAAAAGATCAGAAATTGTAGAAAATACAAAATTGCGGAAAATCAACAAAAAAAATCAGAAATTGTAGAAAATACGAAAATGCGGTAAATCAACAAAAACTGCAGAAATGGAAAAAAAATTCGATAAATAAAAAAAGCATCAGAAATTCACGCAAAATGCAAAATAGCGGAAAATCAACAAAAAATGCAGAAATTGTAGAAAATACGAAAATGCGGTAAATCAACAAAAACTGCAGAAATTGCAAAACAAAACTCGAAAAAAATGAATCAGAAATTTACGAAAAATGCAAAATGGCGGAAAATCAACAAAAAATTCTGAAATTGTAGAAAATATGAAAATGCGGTAAATCAACAAAAAATGCAGAAATTGCAAAAAAAAAATTCGAAAAATAAAAAAATGAACAGAAATTTACGAAAAATGCAAGATAGCGGAAAATCAACAAAAATTCAGAAATTCTAAAAAATAGGAAAAAATCAACAAAAACTGCAGAAATTGCAAAAAAAAATTCGATAAATAAAAAAAGGATAAGTAATTTACGAAGAATACAAAATTGCGGAAAGTCAACAAAAAATTCAAAAATTGTAGAAAACACGAAAATGCGGTAAATCAACAAAAACTGCAGAAATTGCAACAACAAAAATTCGAAAAATAAAAATAGCATCAGAAATTTACAAAAAATGCAAAATGGCGGAAAATCAACAAAAAATTCAGAAATTGTAGAAAATACGAAAATGCGGTAAATTAACAAAAACTGCAGAAATTGCAACAACTAAAAACTCAAAAAATGAGAAAAGGATCAGAAATTATCAAAAAATGCAAAAATGACGGTAAATCAAGAAAAAATTCAGAAATTGTAGAAAATACGAAAATGCGGTAAATCAACAAAAACTGCAGAAATTGCAAAAAAAAATTCGAAAAATAAATAAAGGATCAGAAATTTACGAAAAATACATAACTTGCGGAAAATCAACAAAAAATTCTGAAATTGTAGAAAATCGGAAAATGCGGTAAATCAACAAAAGCTGCAGAAATTGTAAAAAAAAAAATCCGAAAAATAATAAAATGACCAGAAATTTACGAAAAATGCAAGATAGCGGAAAATCAACAAAAAATTCAGAAATTGTAGAAAATACAAAAATGCGGTAAATCAACAAAAACTGCAGAAATTGCAAAAAAAAATTCGAAAAATAAAAAAAAAAGATCAGAAACTTACAAAAAATGCAAAATGGCGGAAAATCAACAAAAAATTCAGAAATTGTTATTATTATTATAATTGGGAAAGTTAACACTGCGACCTATAAGGTCTATTGTGCCCCCTTCCATCCGTCCCAACTCCTGGACGAATGCTAGAATCTTTGTTGGGTTGAAGGTTTCTATGTCCTTGGGCCTCATGATATGCTGCCCTAGGAGTCTGCCTCTTTTCCTGGTTAAGGCGACGCATTCTGCTAGGATGTGCGTCGAGGATTCCTCCTCGTATCCGCAAAACCTGCATATGTTGCTGCTGTAAATACCTAACTTGGTTAGGTGACTTCTCAGTCTACAGTGTCCTGTAAGTAGACCTGTGAGTATTCTGAGTCTGTTCTTCCCCATGGATATTATTTGCTTAAATCGCTTTTGATTAAAGCCGCCTAGGAGACTTCTGGCTTGCCGGAGCCCTGGTGTCTCTGCCCAGCTCCGTTCTCGCATCAGTCTTTCTTCATCCCTGATTTGTAGCCGTATTGTGTGTCTTTCTACACCAAAATACGGTTCAGGGCCTATCATGGGTCTCTCTGCCCCCATTCTTGCTTACTTATCGGCCTCTTCGTTTCCAGCTATGTCCCTGTGACCCGGAACCCATCTTAAGGTGAGCCTGTTATGTTTTCCGAGTTGGTTGGTAGTCGTGGACTTCTTTAGATGTTATTTTCGTCCCATTTAGAGCATTTATTGCTACTTGACTATCGAAGAGGATGGATATATCCGCATTCCGATAGTGTCGTTTCAGGTTAAACTCCGCACATCTCCCTATCGCACACACCTCTGCTTAAAATATGCTAGTGTGCTTTCCAAGGGACTCGTGGTATGATACCCGAGGACCCACCACTCCAAGGCCTGTTCCCTGTGTGGTTAGTGATCCGTCGGTGTACCATTTTATGGTGTGCGGTTTCATAGGGTGGACTTCGTTCAGCGTCGTCCATTCCCTTTTGCTACTCATATGAACCTTGAAATTTCGCACGAATAAATATTCGTCCGTTATTTCGTCCCTTGCATAATCAGGGGAAGTTCATCTGCTAGGTGTTGGGCATCTTTGTGGCTTAGGATGTGATTACCCCCAACTCCTTCAGCTGACATCCTTAGAGAGCGTTGCTTTCTGTTGGAGCCTTATGGTGTGGTGGAGTGGTGTGAGCTCCATTAAGGCTTCTAAGGCCATTGTGGGACAGGTGCGCATTGCCCCTGTCATACATACGCAGGCCATTCTTTGCAGTTTTAGCAACTGTTTTTGCACGGTTGTTAGCCGCGCCCTATCCCCCCATGCTATTACTCCATAGGTTAGCATGGGCCTTACTACCATTAGGTATAGCCATCTTATTATCTTTGGTGATGTACCCCATGATTTGCCGGCTATGCTGCGACATGTATAAAGTGCCCTGGAGCACTTTGATACAGTATTTCCTACATGGGTACCAAAGTTTAGTTTACTGTCAAATGTGACTCCGAGGTATTTTACCTCTTTACTTGTTACTACTAGGCTACCTGATAGCCTTATTTGTCTCATCCTCTGTAATTTATATCGTCTAGTAAAGGGGACGATGATTGTTTTTGTGGGGTTCAGGCTGAGTCCAACCTCCGCACACCAATCGCTCGTTATTTGTAACCCTAACTGAACTATGTCACAGAGTGTTTCTTCAAATCTGCCTCGCGCCATGACGACAATGTCGTCGGCATATCCTTGACATTGGATACCTCTGGTGGTAAGCCTGTTAAGTAGTTCATCCACCAACAGACTCCAGAGCAGCGGAGACAGTACTCCCCCTTGGGGGCAACCTTTGGTTGTTAAGACTGTTACAGTACTGTCATGCGTTGATGTCGTGGCTTGTCTGGACCCTAGCAGGGCAAGTATCCATCTGCTGGTGGTGGAGTCCAGGCCCCTCCTATAGAGGGCCGCCCTAATCGCGTCATGAGATGTGTTGTCAAAGGCGCCTTCTATGTCTAGAAAGGCGCACAGTGCTACTTCCCTATTGGTCACTGCCGCATTTAATGTGCGTCGCAATTGGTAGAGCGCAGTGTCCGTGGACCTGCCTGCTCTGTATGCATGCTGCGTTGGTTGCAGCGGACTTTGCCTTAGCAGAGTGCTTCTAATTTTGTATTCCACCAGCTTTTCCAACGTTTTCAATAAAAACGATGTCAAGCTGATGGGTCTGAAGGACTTTGGGTTGGTGTATCTTTCTTCCCTACCTTGGGGATGAAGACCACCCTAGCTCTACCCCATGCTCTCGGTATGTATCCGAGGGCTAGGCTACTAATAAGTACTCTCCTGACAGGGGAGAGGAGTATGTCTCGTCCCTGCTGGAGGAAAGCTGGCGATATTCCGTCCAGTCCAGGAGATTTGAAGGGCTGGAAAGTTCCAATTGCCCATTCCAATCTCTCCGGAGTGACCGTTGACTTGGCACATGCCCATTCATTAGCAGATGGGCTAGTTCTGTTACTTGTTATTTCGAGAGCACTTTCCTGCAGGGGTATGCTGCCTGGAAAGTGCGTCTCGAAGAGCAGTTTCAGCCTTTGTGCATTGTTGCTTGTAAAGGAGTTATCCCTGCGCTTCAATGCCACGTTTGCGTCAGGCGTCCGTTTAGATAGCATTCTATGGAGCCTGGCGCCTTCACTGGTACTTCCTATGCTTTCGCAGAAGTTTCTATAGTTAGCTCGCTTGGCCTTCCTGATTTCCTTGTTGTAGGAGGTCAGGCTCTCGCGATATTTTTCCCATATACCGTCTCTCTTCGCTTTGTTAAAGAGGTGACGTGTGGTGAGGCGCAGCCTTTCTAGGCTTTCATTCCACCAAGGGGCGTCTTTTTCTTTAAACTTCTTCCCTACCGGGCAGTTCTCCTCAAAAGCATTAATTATGCTCTTGTTGAGATTTTCTACAGCCCACTCTAATTCAAGTGGACTTCTGGGTATGCTTGAGATGCTACTGGGATTAAGCTCTAGAGCTGACCTAAACCCTTCCCAGTTCGTTTTCCTGGGGTTGCGACAGGGTACACTGCTACCTGTATTCAATTCTATTCTAAAGAGAATGATTCTATGGTCAGACATAGATTCTTCCCGAGACACATGCCAGTCCCTAAGGTGAGACTGAAGGGACCGACTTATGAGGGTGATGTCTAGCACCTCCTCTCTGATTCTGGTTACAAATGTCGGTGTAGATCCGACATTGGCAAGTTCTAGATTATATCTACATATAAAGTCTGTGAGGCACTCACCTCTCATGTTGATGTCGCTGCTGCCCCATATGGTGTGGTGCGCATTTGCATCGCATCCGATGATTACCGGCATCTTTTCTTTGCGGCAGTACTCCACCAGCCTTCGATATTTCAGTTGGCGGGCAGGCTTCATCTCCTGCGAAGTAGGCCGATGCTATGACCAGGGGGGTTGCGCTTCCCTTGTCCTGTACGGCTATGGGAACGCAGTCCCTCGTTATAAATTCTGAAAGGATAGTGAAGTTAATTTCTTTCCTTACCATGATGCACGCTCTGGGTGTTGGGTGACTTTGATCCCATATTACCTTTGAGTTTGCCGTGAACAGGCCTTTAATGCCATTGTTCACCCATGGCTCCTGCACAAGGGCTAGCCCTAGATGCCGTTTGGTAAACATCCTCGCTAGGACAGCCGAGGCTGCCTTTGCACGATGGATGTTTACCTGGGCCAGGCCCGTTGTGATGACTTTCGTCATTTACTGGGGGAGGGGCTCCTGCCGACACGGTGATTGGGGCTCGGAGCTACCCCATCACCGCTGCCGTCAGTGTGACGTCAGCTTCTTCTGCCTCCCGTAGCTCTTCTTTTAATTCTTGCGAGGACATTATTTCGTCCCCGTCTTCCACTTCGCCCAGTTCTTCGGGGCCGAGCGTCATATCCGCCAATTCTTCGTCTTCCGCCAGATCTTCTGACAGGTCGACGAAGATTGTCGGGTGACTGCCCGGTCCTTCTGTTGAGGGCTCCGTGGCCTTCTTTTCTATTGGGGCGGGCTGTATATTCCTCCCAGTCTTCTTCTTCAGACCACTCACGGGGATGTTCCCGTAGCGAAAGTTGATCTGATGACCCTTTTCGACGATCATCCTTTTGGATATTTCGTCTATCCCGATTACTAAGAGGGCTCCTTCCCCTTCGTTCCTCCTAGTAATTACTTTCCATGTGGAAATGTCCATCTTGTTCTGCATCCCGATAAGGGGCAGCAAGAATTCGTTGGACTTGTTCTTGCTTCTTGGACAGAAGATTGTGATGCAGTGGGGCGACGGTATCTCGTCTCCCACCTTGCATTCTAGGGGCACGCCCTTCCACGACTGTAGCCGTGGTACCATATCTCCCAGCCATTTGGCTGAGCTTTCATTGGAGCATTCAATCAGCAGATAGCCGATTCTAAAATGAATGCCCGCGAATGAAATCGCGGTGTCCCAACCTCCATCATATTCTACAATGAGGTCATCTATTATGACCTCCTCCAGTGTAGACACGTCTTTGTGGTTGAGCATAACCTGGGGGTAATCCACAGGCAATACCGCCACCTTGACTTTCTGGCCGCCGCATATGATGCGGCGGCCCTTCTGGTCCGGTTGAGCTGGACATGTTAGCCGCTGCACGTGATGTGCTCGGGCGCGTGTCCAGTTCCTCCTGACCCTTCTTAATCGGCGCTCGTGCCCCCGTTGGACCATGAGCAGCGCTCTTGACCGTCGAACACCACCTTTTAGGGGTGGCCGTCGGCGGTGTCAGATCACTGCTGGTTCTTTTGGGGGCTGGTGCCGCACTCGCTGTGTCCCTCGGCTCTTTAGCCTTTTTGAGGGCGTCATCTGGGGCCATCCCTTGCCGGAGGTACCTTAGGTACCATTTGACCCGTGAACCGCAGAGATTCCTGCGGTTCGGGTCGTCCAGCCCTCCAGGTTGGCCCCTCGGTGGGAGGAAGTCCCCTTCTTTTTCGGCCGATATGCCGCTTGTCCACCAGCTCTCGCTGTTGGGTGTGGTGGTCGAGGTGCTCCGACCCCACCTTCTTCTCTCAAGGCAAGTGCCTGCTGACTGTGCCCCTGCTGTGCAGAGGGCACCCTCCTTGGTGTTGGAGTGGGTTGTGGAGGATGTTCTCCACATAAGAGGACCCCCCGTCCAGGGCTCGGTCCTCCATCAGTCTTGCGACTTCATTAGCAGGGAGATCCTGCGGAATTTTTATATTATTATTTCTGTTTTTGTTGTTCCCACGAATTGCAGAGAAAATATTGTCCGCCCGGGCAGAGATCTGCGATACCCGGGTAAGGCTGATTAGAACAGGCGGTCGCCATCTGCCTGAGCTCACCGTTAAGAACTGGGCTATTTGATAGTCCGGGCCCCCAGCCAAGTTGACTCTCGGCACGGTTCGATTGACACCTTAGTCCGGCCCGGAGTGAGATGTGTGGGGATAGGATGGGGGTAGGTAGTGGTATTGGGGGATTGGGGAGTTGTGTGAGGCTATGTCTTAAGAGGCGGCAACACGTTCCCGCTGTTTGTCCGGGACTGCCTATTCACGGGCGCTTTTGCCACGCTATTCGCAGCTAACCTCACAAAAGGGAGGCCGTTCGCTATCCGCAACCTGCGACCCGCCTGGTGGCCTCAGCTCAGCCCCATCCGAACCATCCCACTAGTTCTTCAGACAAAGTCAGTGTGCATATACTTTTGGAATCATTGAATTGATGTCAATATCAAAGCTTGCTATTGGTGCAATATATCGCGCATGCTCAGCTTAGGATAAACTGTCAGTTTTAGTCGGTCACAACCTCAAGCTTAGCGCGTTTAGAAATGTGACTGATTAAACGTTTACATATTTATATATGCGATGCCTGAACGTTAATTTTATTATTATTTTTTTTTTTTTATGTAGCAATTTAATTTAATATTAATCAACCTAATAAAAGGTTATAAAATATTGTTTTGAATAATATCAGGGAATTTGAATTAAATAACATAAACATAAACATGGTTTATGTTTAATATTAACGCCCAACTGTCCAGAGGTCGCTCTGGTGTGGAGGCGCTTTAAGCGTCGACGGGTTGTATTTGACCCTAGTGAGCAGGCCAATGGGTTGACATGGTTATGCAACCGGTCATTGTATCGACTTGTATGTCGGTTTATTTGACTAACGACTGATGGTACACGGAAGTCGTTGTGCAGCGTCATATTGCTCACATAGGGTGGAGCACCAGAGATATCTCTTAGGACTTTATTTTGAAGAACTTGAATTTGGTTAACCCAAGATTTTGCTGCTGTGCCCCAAAATGGAATCCCATATGTCCAAGTGGGCACGATGATGCTCCTGTACACTAGCAGCTTGTTGCTCAATCTGAGTTTGTTGGATGACTTCAGCAACCAGTTGAGTTTCGCCCTCTTGGATCTACACGCTGCTGCGGTGATCTGTATGTGTTTGCGCCAGGTAAGTTTTCTGTCCAGATACATACCCAGGTAGCGAACATGGTTCCCCTGAGGTATGATCGTGTTGTTGAGTCGGACGCTTGGACAGTTTCTACTCCTGAGCGCAAGCGTACAGTGCTGAGACTTGTTCTCATTGATGCAGATGTTCCACCGGTTGGCCCAGGTACTAAAACCATTCAAGAACCCTTGCGTAACCGCTGAGGCTCTCCAAGCAGTGGAGGAGTTAGCAAGGAACACAGTGTCATCTGCGTATGTGGCAAGCAGCGTGTTTCTGGCTACCGGAATCGGCAAATCCGCGGTGTACAATGTGTACAGGGCAGGTCCAAGGACACTACCCTGCGGTACACCCGCTCCGATGCGGCGGATGTTTGATCGCTCGCCCCTAACTTCAACCATAAAAGATCGGCCAAGCAGGTAGGACCTCAGCAGTAAATACTGCGCCGATGGTAGTAGGGACTTAAGCTTAAAAAGCAGGCCATCATGCCATACGCGATCAAACGCTTGCTGGATATCCAGGAAGACGGCAGAGCTGTACTGCTTATTTTCCAGGGCCTCGAGGACATGCTGTACTACTCGATGAACTAACAAAAAAAAAAAAAAAAAAAAATAATAATAATATGAACAGAAATTTACGAAAAATGCAAAATGGCGGAAAATCAACAAAAAATTCAGAAATTGTAGAAAATACGAAAATGCGGTAAATCAACAAAAACTGCAGAAATTGCCAAAAAAAAAATTCGAAAAATAAAAAAAGCATCAGAAATTTACGAAAAATGCAAAATGGCGGAAAATCAACAAAAAATTCAGAAATTGTAGAAAATACGAAAATGCGGTAAATCAACAAAAACTGCAGAAATTGCAAAAAAAAAAATTCGAAAAATAAAAAAAGCATCAGAAATTTACGAAAAATGCAAAATAGCGGAAAATCAACAAAAAATTCAGAAATTGTAGAAAATACGAAAATGCGGTAAATCAACAAAAACTGCAGAAATTGCAAAAAAAAAAATTCGAAAAATAAAAAAAGCATCAGAAATTTACGAAAAATGCAAAATGGCGGAAAATCAACAAAAAATTCAGAAATTGTAGAAAATACGAAAATGCGGTAAATCAACAAAAACTGCAGAAATTGCAAAAAAAAAATTCGAAAAATAAAAAAAGCATCAGAAATTTACGAAAAATGCAAAATGGCGGAAAATCAACAAAAAATTCAGAAATTGTAGAAAATACGAAAATGCGGTAAATCAACAAAAACTGCAGAAATTGCAAAAAAAAAATTCGAAAAATAAAAAAGCATCAGAAATTTACGAAAAATGCAAAATGGCGGAAAATCAACAAAAAATTCAGAAATTGTAGAAAATACGAAAATGCGGTAAATCAACAAAAACTGCAGAAATTGCAAAAAAAAAATTCGAAAAATAAAAAAAGCATCAGAAATTTACGAAAAATGCAAAATGGCGGAAAATCAACAAAAAATTCAGAAATTGTAGAAAATACGAAAATGCGGTAAATCAACAAAAACTGCAGAAATTGCAAAAAAAAAATTCGAAAAATAAAAAAAGCATCAGAAATTTACGAAAAATGCAAAATGGCGGAAAATCAACAAAAAATTCAGAAATTGTAGAAAATACCAAAATGCGGTAAATCAACAAAAACTGCAGAAATTGCAAAAAAAAAAATTCCAAAAATAAAAAAGCATCAGAAATTTACGAAAAATGCAAAATAGCGGAAAATCAACAAAAAATTCAGAAATTGTAGAAAATACGAAAATGCGGTAAATCAACAAAAACTGCAGAAATTGCAGAATAAAAAATTCGAAAAATCAACAAAAAATTCAGAAATTGTACGAAAAATACGAAAATGCGGCAAATCAACAAAAAAAA